>BQNB010075352.1:0-14279 GCA_026074375.1 Tanacetum coccineum
CATTTTGATATTTAAGAAGTTCAACAGTTTCCAAACAAGATTTTGAACAAATAGAATCATTAGATACCTCTGAGTCATGATTTAAAGATGAGAAAGCCATGAGTGCATAATTGGGCCCTTCCTCTGCCTAATCACTCCAATAATATCCACCAAGACCATCACATGACACCAAAGCTATAAAAGTAAAAGTTTATACATGCACACTCCTTCTTGAGCTTACCTTGTTCTTGTTGTCTTGATTTCTTGGAGCTCTGCACTCCCTAGCAAAATGTCCCCTCTTGTGGCAGTTGTAGCACTCCACTTTAGACTTATCAAAACCAATAGTCTCATTGACATTAATAGTAAGCTTCCTTCCTGTATTCTTCAAAAACCTTCTTGCCCTCATAGTTAACATGTCCATCTGCCATCTCAAATCCATCTCTTCCATGTCATCTGGATGGATTTGTTAAAAGTCCTCATGTACAAGTTGAGGACTATTTGGTTAACTAGCAAAGAATGCACAAATAACAGCATCACTCAAGTTATCAATATTTATAGAGTTAGCAGCATTAACTTGAGTGCTAGCAGTAGAAACTCTATGAGCAATATTAACTGCTTCATTATTGTTGCTAGTGTTGTTATTTGAAGATGACACAAAAGCCATGTTCTGTGTGCTTGAACTTGAGCTAGATATCCCTTTAACTTCTGGTTTATACACCTTGAGGTTGTTGTAGAGATCATCCATGCTCATTGTATCCAAATCAGCTTTATTCCTCCAAGAAACAGCATGTGTGTTCCACTCAGGTGACAAACTTCTTAATAATTTTTTATTAACATCTTCTTGTGAAAGCTTTTCATCCAAAAGCTTCAAATGACTTACAAGCTTTTAAAGCCTATCAAAAGTTTGATCTAGCATCTCTGAGCTTGGAACAGTGAAGTTTTCATATTGCTGCTATAAGAGATTCCTTTGAGTCTTTTTAGTAGTTGCATTCCTACCAAATCTCTTTTCTACAGCTTCCAGCAACTTCTTAGCATCCTTTATAGAGTTGAACTTTAACTGATGTTCATTGGGAATGCCCATCATTAAAGCACTTCTAGCTTTCACCTCTAATCTTTTTTGAGCCTTTTCTTTAGCAGTTGTAATAGGCATCACTATCACAACACCTTCCACAGTTATTGTTTTTGGCAAGGTTGTATCATTCTCTATGACTTCCCACAGTGCATAGTCTATCATCTGGATATATTGTTCAATCCTTATCCTCCATATCTCAAACTCAATAGGTTTGAGCATGGGAACTTTGGATGCAGCAACCATGTGTTTAGAATCTTGATCCATATCTTTTAGAAAAAGATCTTGTGTATAAAAACAGGTTCTTCTTATTCAAAGCTTTTCAACAAGCTCTTATACCACTTATTGATCCCACTTCAATAGATTAAATTCCTTAAGCGTGTTTAAGGTTTAGTTATATTAGATAAATCTAACATAACTATAGTAAAAGCTTTGTTTGAATGTATTAAAGATTATGCGGAATCTAATATTTAATATTAAGAAGAATTATCAATGAAATAGTAATTCTATGAACATACAATTTAACAAATAAGCTCTAATATTATTAATGATAACAATATGAATACTCTTAAAGTATTAGGGTTATAAAGACCTTGAAGCTATGAATTATACGACTAAGATTGATTTTTGGTTTTGGTACTAGTATATATCAATCTCTATACCCTAGGACCTATTTTTATACACCAAGGATTCCTACTCGGCTTACAATACTTTCCTAAGTATATAAAATCTTTTCTATAAATAACTAATACATATCAAGTAAGCAAGACTAACAACCCGTACTAACTTACACTAGCAGTACTAACTTAATACTAGCAGTACTAACTACTTAGAATATTTTCTTGAGTAGTAGTAACTCTTCAGTAGCATTAACTTCAAGCAGTATTTGTACTAGCAGTAGTAACTTTCACTAGCAGCATTAACTTTTGTACCAACAGTAGTAACTACTTAGTATATTTTCTTTGAAGTTCATGAGCAGCACTAACTTCATCAGAGCAGTATTAGCATAAACTTGAGCAGTAGTAATTCTAACAGCATCAAGAAGACTTTTAATCCCAACAATCCTCTCCTAAATTTGATATTCTTCTTCAAAATCATCAAGTTTCTTCATTTAAAGCTTCATCAACACCAGAATGATGCTTCTAAACACTTCTTTACTTCTTAAGCTGTTTTATGATAAGTTTAAGAAGCTGATAAGCCATTTCACTTTCATAATCAATATTAAGCTTCTTTTCCAACATCATTGAAAGTGTTAGTGGTGCAAGGGGATACTTCTTCTCTACCAACATGTAAATCTGCATATGTTGCATCCTCAAGGAATGTACTCCACATGAGTCATACAGCTTCCAATCCAACACTTTGTAATCTTGTTGATTCCTCCATATTTTATCTTCTACATGTGGTTCAAACATTGTTTCCAAATCACCCCATAACAACAAATCTAAGTCTTCTACTGGTCTTGTTGACTTATATTTAGCTTTTACCAACTTGTACAAATCTTTTAAATCTTCCCTGTTAATACTTTTAAGCATATGACTAAAGAACATGTACATTTGAGACTTTCCATCAGCTCTCATTATTTGATAATAGCTTTTTCTTCTTTCTTTATATATCTTCAGCCAATAATACTTGGAGACTTAACAGCCAAAGGTATAACATCAATTGCTACTTCTTCTTCATCTGGAATAATTTTCATTAATTGTTTAAGCTTTGTTGCTTCTTTGTCATCTTCTACTTTTTGCTTCTTCATATTCTCTTGTATCAACTTTGTTCATGCTCTCTTTTCTATGCCTTCCACCAGCTCTATTCTAAAGTCTAAGTAAAATTGTTGTTAAATAAAATAAACAAACAAATAGATTAAAGCCAACAAATAGGGTACGGTTGCTAGTAACTTTCCCCGACCGTTCCATGACAAAGACTCAAACTTATAAACAAGCGTCTCGATCATAGATGACAATGACAACCTAAGTTGGTCGTTCCTTTATCGGATCAAACTTCCGCTTAAATTCCCGAACTTTACAACTTTTACATAATAAGTCGGTGATATCGGCATTTTTACAATACTTTAACATCATTGATTTTTGTGCGTATCAACGAATAATCGATCATTTCAAATAATTTCATCGGTGTAAGCTCTATGAACCAACTATCCTTTTCATCATTCATATTTTCTTTAATTTTTTTTTCATTTTCTTTTTTTCATTTTTTTTTTCAACATATACTTCATAAATTACTTCGGTGTAATGTCACCCGTCATATATCAGCATATGTCGGTTAATTTTCTCTTTGAACTTTTATTCTTTCGGACATAATACATAATTGTAAAAGTAGCAAAAACACATGAGCTACAAACATTCCCATTGCATTGTGCAATTTTCCCGACCATTACATAGATAGAGAAATTTTCACTTTGACGCAGGAACTACAAACTTCTTACACGAAGGACTAAACAACTTTTGATCAAATAGGCTTTAATCTACACGGTAGGCTAAGGTGTAAAGGTGAAACAAAATAAATTTTTATTGGTGTACGAAAAAGAAAGGAATGGCTCAGCAGGTTGTTCTAGGGGTATCTTTACTCTACAAATGAGAGTAAGCAAAAGGGTTACACGTGGGTTAACTAACCAGTGTAGTTAGTTAGTATTACGACATGTAGGCTTTTTGGTTTAATCCTAGAAATTTACATGTCTAAGCATGTTTTAACTCCATTTAAATCCCATAGTTTATCTATCATTGAGCGTCCGAGTGATATACTAGGCCAAGTTCCAAAGTCCACTACATCACCGACACACTCATTTTTTTGTGGAATTTTAGTAAGCAATTGGAAACAGATAGGCTTAATTCTCACATATAGACATTAAGGGTTATAGTGCGCTAGGTAATGTAGCTAGTGATTTTTCACAAAAAGTTATGCTAATATTTTTTTTAAATTTGATCCATTTTTAGGCATGTTAGCATTTTATTTGTGAAAATGAGGACATGTACGTTCTAATTCTCCATCCCCCACTTAAATTATACAACGTCTTTGTTGTATAGACAAACAGTTAAATAATATGGGAAAAGAATTAGAACGCGGAAACTTCCCTGATAGTTTGCTCCGGATGGTTTTCCATTTTGAGTGTTTGAGCAAAGGGGTAAGGGGAAGGAGGGGGAAGGGGGGGGGGGAAAAATAAAAGTTGTTTTTTAACGGTGTATAAATAAAAACAAAAAAAATAAAAGGGGGGGGGGGCCTTAGGTATGCCCAAGAGAGGTCAACACGAGGTATTTTCAGACTATACATTAAAGTCGGTTTCGTTTACAGCAAGGTCCTGTAGAAAAGTTAGAAGACGTTCATGCAATTCGTGCTTTTGCTAACCTACAATACAAGTAAACAATTAAACACACAACTATACAGGTTACAATATGCCGTATCCCAAACCCTAGGATACGCCATATGTAAACCTGTGAAAACAATTAAATACTAGAATTTAAATACTGAAATTAAAAACTGATAATTGTCCAGCTGCATTACGCCTTATCCAGGAGGGGTTCGATACGCCGTAGTTATGTATGTTATGGGCAACAGACTATATAATTAATTTCAAACAATTTAAAATGGGAAAAAACAATTAAAAACATACGGGTTATCTCCCAGGGAGCTCTTTTGTTTTAGACTGGTCCTTTAAGTCGACCTATTTCACTCATATTTACTTTGTCCGAGTCACCTCCCATCCGCGATCTTTTCTGCTGAAGAGTTCGTGGTAGATGCAAGACATGCTGCTAGGAGTTCTTTCAACAACACAAATTTTGCTTGGACTAACAGTAACGAATTCTTCGTCATTCCTAATCGAATGACGTACTACTGTGAATTCTTCGGTTCTGCATAGCTCGTCCGGGTTGTCGATGTCGCGGGGAGCGGGGATTGGTATCGGAGTATATTCCCTATCAATAATTTCGTAGATGTCTTTCGCATCTTGTGTGTCTAAATAGGGTTTATAAAATGTATCCGAACATTCCTTTTTGTAACTTTCGTTGCGTGGTTCATCGTCGAGGTCGCCCATCGCCCCTTTAGTACGTTCATTCACGTAGAATTCCCATAACCCGTTTTGGGTGTTTTTGTCAATTTCCCAATAGTTGTCGAATTTGAGTGCAAGCCAGTAAAAGAATTCAAGGTAGTCCGTGTCGTTGTCCAAATCGTCAGGTACCTTACTATTGCTGGAATGGGATAGGGAGTAATATTTACGACAAAACTTATTACACGTTTCATTCCAACCGATGGCTTTTCCCTCGATCTCATCGTTCCACCATTTTTCGGCATCTCCACTAAGTGATTTCGAGAAGACGTGTAATCGTAGTACATTTTTCTCCACATTAGGTATTTTAATCCATTCGGTTATTTCAAGCACTCTTGCAATGTGGTCGGTAACATCTTCTCCGTTCATGCCATTGAAGGTGTTATCCTGTAATATTTTCAGAAATTCTTCACCGATTTTAAATTTTGTGATTTTCGGTAAGTCTGCATCCCTCTTTTTCCCCCCTCTTTATGTCATCAAAGCATGCGATCGCCTAGTGTTGTATTTGCCAATCTCACTTTCTCATAAATGGAGGAAAATGTTAGTATGATGCTTAAACGGGGGAAAATTAAACTGTTGTTATATCAGATAACTTATACGCCATATTCTATCGATCAGTAATACGCCGTATGAGTCTGTTGAATAGCAGTACGCCGTATTGAGTTCACTGAATACGCCGTATGTTTGGAAGAACAAATACGCCGTTTAGACAGTAAAAACAACACACTGTCCTGAGTAGAAGGTTAGATACGCCGTATCCAACTGGTGGATACGCCGTATCAAGTGATCAGTCAGAACATAATACTATATAAAACACAATTAAATGCAATAAATTAAAGCACACAATTAAACTAAACAATTAGCAGTTAGAAATCAGAATTAATAATTTTACACTAAACAAGTTAAAGGTTAGAAATACTAAAAAGAATAAAGATTAAACTAATCACTCCCCGGCAGCGGCGCCAAAAACCTTGATGTGTCGTTGTATAGGTGTTATTTATGATTATCAGGTTTTACATTTATATTAGTCCGATTAAACACCTAATCACAACACTTTAACGGGTAGAGTACCCGCACGTCAAAGTTGTAGTCTTCGGGGTACGTAAGGTTGTTCAAACACTAAGAAGTGAGAGTTACCCTATTAGTCTATCAGTATTTTTTTATATCTAGATTAGTCTAATTACTGGGTTAAAACCTATGCCTATACATATTATAGAGGTAAAAAGGGGGTTTCAGCTTGAGAGAATTGGCACACGGTCTATGGTGACAAATATCAATTTCTAAGCACAATACACACTAAAGCAAATAAACACAAGACAAAAGAGCGGAACGATCCAATTATAGAAAACTGTATTACATGTTAAATTGAATTAAATGCTGGGTTTGATTAATTAGTGCAATGGTGCTCTATATCGAGGCGGGCATATCATTCTTAAGACTTAGGCAGTTACTTCTTCTAGATCTAGACACGAACATTCTTGTCACGATTACGCAATCCGCATAAAGCATTCCTATAGTTTAATTATAATCTACCATAGGGAATTAAAGCAGTGGTGATCCTGTTAATACCCTAGCCCATCAGGACTTTACCCACATATTGCTTGATGTTGTTTTATACACCGGTAGTCCACCAATAAAATCAATACCAATTAATAAATGAACAATACTGGTTGAACAATATCGTTTTAGTGTAAAAGTTTTAAGTGTTTTTGCTATTTCTAGCTTTTATGCTTGTTCTAGCTTATTCTCTTTGCTATTTTTATGCGCTTTTGCTTATTTTTATCAGTTTTAGTGCCCAATCATTCCTTGTGACATTCAAACACGAATCATCAATCGTCTATCGATTTTCCATTCCAGCCTCGTTGGGACATAACGACCCGGGAACTCTCTATACTGCTTCCGATTTCTTTGATCTCGCGGATTCTGATCCTTGTTGTGTATTTATATTTATATTTACTTATTGATACATAAAAAGAGGTGTGAGTTCGCGCGAGTCAAGATTTAAGAGATTCAATAGTTTTCAAACAATATTTTAAACAAATAGAATCATTGGATACCTTTGAGTCAGAATTTGAAGATGAGAAAGCCATGAGTGCATAATTAGGCCCTTCCTCTGCTTGATCACTCCAATCATATCCACCAAGACCATCACATGACACCAAAGCTGTGAAAGTAGATATTTCCACAGGCACACTCCTTCTTGAGCTTTCCTTATTCCCGTTGTCTTGATTTCTTGGAGCTCTGCACTCCCTAGCAAAATGTCCCCTTTTGTGGCAATTGTAGCACTCTACTTTGGACTTACACCAATAGTCTCATTACCATTAAAAGTAATCTTCCTTCTAGTATTCTTCAAAAACCTTCTAGCCCTCATAGTCAACATGGCTGTTTACCATCTCAAATCCATCTCTTCCATGTCATCTGGATGGATTTGTTGCAAGTCCTCATGTACAAGTTGAGGACTATTTGGTTGACTAGCAAATAATGCACAAATAACAGCATCACTCAAGTTATCAATATTTGTAGAGTTAGCAGCATTAACTTGAGTGCTAGCAGTAGAAACTCCATTAGCAGTATTCACTGCTTCATTAGTGATGCTAGTGTTGTTATTTTAAGAGGACACAAAAGCCATATTTTGTGTGCTTGAACTTGAGCTAGACATCCCTTTAACTTCTGATTCATAGACCTTGAGGTTGTTGTAGAGATCATCCATGCTCATTGTATCCAAATCAGCTTTATTCCTCCTCACAACAGCATGTGTGTTCCACTCAGGTGACAAACTTCTTAATAACTTTTGATTAACATCTTCTTGTGAAAGCTTTTCATCCAAAAGCTCCAACTGACTCACAAGCTTTTGAATCCTATCAAAAGTTTGATCAAGCATCTCTGAGCTTGGAGCAGTGAAGTTTTCATATTGCTGCTTTAAGAGATTCCTTTTAGTCTTTTTAGTAGCTGCATTCCCACCAAATCTCTTTTCAACAGCTTCCAGCAACTTCTTAGCATCCTTTATAGAGTTAAACTTTAACTGATGTTCATTGGGAATGCCCATCATTAAAGTGCTTCTAGCTTTTACCTCTAATATTCTCTGAGCATTTTCTTCAGTAGTTGTATTAGGCATCTCTGTCATAACTCCTTCCATAATTTTTGTTTTTAGCAAGGTTGCACCATTCTCTATGACTTCCCACAGTGCATAGTCTATCATCTGGATATATTGTTCAATCCTCATCCTCCATATCTCATACTTACCAGGTTTGAGCATGGGAACTTTGGATGCAGCCACCATGTGTGTAGAATCTTGATCTATATCTTTTAGCAAAAATAGGTTTTTCTTATTCACAGCTTCTCAACAAGCTCTGATACTACTTTTTGATCCCACTTCAATATATCAAATTCCTAAAGCTTGTTTAAGGTTTAGTTATATTAGATAAATCTAACATAACTATAGTAGAAATTGTGTTTGAATTTATTAAAGATTATGCGGAATCTAATCTTTAATATTAAGAAGAATTACTAATGAAATAGTAATTCAATGAACATACAATTCAACAAATAAGCTCCAATATTATTAATGATAATAATACGAGTACTCTTAAAGTATTAGGGTTACAAAGACCTTGTAGCTATGAATTATACGTCCAAGACTTCAAAAGATTGATAAAAGATGTCAAACTCTATGCCCTAGGACCCCCTTTTATACACCAAGGAGCCCTAGTTAGCTTACAATATTTTCCTAAGTATCCATAATCTTTTCTATAAACAAATAACTTAATACATATCATATAAGCAGTACTAACAACAAACAGTACTAACTTATTAACCTCAACAGCATTAACTTATCTCTGAGCAGTCTTAACCTTGAGCAGTACTAATATTCACTAGCAGTAGTAACTTTGTACTAGCAGTAGTAAACACTTAGCATATTTTCTTTGAAGTTCATGAGCAACACTAAATCCAGCTGAGCAACACTAAATCCAGCTGAGCAACATTAACACAAACATGAGCAGCAGTAATTAACCCAGCATCAAGAAGACTTTTAATCCCAAAAATTGTGCTCAATAGAAAATGATTTTATATTTATCTTATTAATTATTATTTTCTTGGTGCTTCTCTTGAGCATTCAAAACGTTGAATGTTTATATGACAATACTCAAGACCGAGAAGATTTGAACATCCCTTTGTTTAGGATAAATGTACATAAATGAACATTTTATTTTCTTTGGAGTTCGAGTCCTAAGCTGATATTTACTTAGAAGTCGTAGATAAAATTTAAAGAGACATGTTTTGAAACGTTTTGAAACTCTTGCTCGAACTTCATTTACACACACGTGTCAATATTAATCAACATTTCTAGGTGCGTAAATGTTATCGATTATCGAGAGACATACCGGAGAAGATTATTTTTGGTATTTTTGAAATTTTTTGCTTTTGTATTTTTCTTTTATAGGTTTTATATTTTTATATTTTGTTTTCTGATAAATATATACAAAGAATTATGGTAAATTTGCAAGACGTTCGAGCTCCTATGGAAACAAACTGCGCATACCAAGGCGACGAAACAAATAGTTAAACCTTTCCACTGGAAGGGCTTTAGTGAAGGGGTCGGCCAATTGGTAATCTGTCTTGACAAAAAACAGTTCAATCGTACCCTTTTCTATGTGTTCCTTGATGAAATGGTAGCGGAATGCGATGTGCTTGGTTCTCGAGTGTTGTACCGGGTTGCAGGTTATGGCTATGGCTGATTTCGAGTCACAATAGATAGGATTCTTGTTGAAATGAAAGCCATAATCCGTTAACTGTGTTTGCATCCAAATGATTTGGGCACAACAGGCGGATAGAGACACATATTCTGCTTTCGCGGTTGACAGCGCCATACAGTCTTGTTTCTTTGAGGACTAGCTAACCATCTTTTCACCTAAGAATTAAGCTCCACCAAAAGTACTCTTGAAGGTGTCTTTACATCCCGCATTATCAGCATCTAAAAATCTAGTTAGTTCAAAACCAGAATCCTTCGTATACCAGAGACCCATGTTAACGGTTCCTCAGAGATAACGGAAGATCCTTTTAACCACTTTGAGGTGCTTCTTGGTTGGCTTAGCCTAGTACCTAGCACATAGATAAGTAGCATGTACAATGTATGGTCTGCTTGACGTAAGATACATTAGGGCACCAATCATGCTACGATATTTCGTTTCATCGACTAGTGTCTCGTTTTGATCTAAGTCAAGTTTGTCTTTGATCTCCATTAGAGTACCAACGGGGTCAGACATGTCCATTCCATATTCTTTAAGGATTTCAAGCACATAGTTGGACTAGTTTATGAATATGCCCCGAGGGGATTGGTTAACTTGTAAACTAAGGAAAAACGTCATTTCCCCCATCATCGACATTTCGAAGCGGCTTTGCATAAGGTCAACAAATAGTTGGGTATACCTAGGGTTTATAGAACCAAAGATAATATCGTCAACATAGACCTGTACCACTAAGATGTCATCGCCGAAGCTTCTTATAAACAAAGTAGGATCAATGGTGCCTTTGTAGAAGTGATTCGGTAGGAGAAACTTTGACAGTTCGTCGTACCACGCCCTTGGTGCTTGCTTTAGCCCATATAGTGCCTTCTTTAACTTGTAGACATGGATTGGATGATTAAAATCGATGAAACCTTTAGGTTGACACACGTACACGTCTTCTTTTAACGTACCATGCAGAGATGCAGTTTTTATGTCCATATGGAATACAATGAACGATTTGTGAGCCGCATATGCTAAAAATATCCTGATAGCTTCCATCCTAGCAACTGGAGCGAAGGATTCTTCGAAATTGATTCCTTCCTCTTGGCGGTACCCTCTCACGACAAGACGAGTCTTGTTTTTAATGACCGTGTTTTCTTCATTGTGCTTATTTTTGAATAACCATTTCAGAGTAAGGGCTTTTATATTGTCTGACAGAGGAACTAACTCCCACACATCAAGCCGTTTGAATTGAAGAAGTTCTTCTTGCATTGAATCAATCCATACAGGGTCGGTCATAGCCTGTTTGACATTTGATGGTTCCATAGTGCTTACAGTCAGAGCGTACATGCACATGTCACCATTAGTTCGCAACTGATTGCTTGTCAAAACTGGTCGTGAGGGTTCTCATATCACTTGTTCCAGAGGGTGATCCTTAGTCCACTGATATTCATGAGGGCATGGTTGATAAAAGATATGCATGTTTGATGGATCCACATAATGAGAAGATGATTTAGCAGAATCTGTGGATGGATTAGCAAAAGGATTTACAAACATATTCCCATCAAGCATAACATTTGAAACATTATCAGCAACAGTTTTAGGTTGAAGAGGAGCTTGATCACCTTGTTGCTGAGTATATTGTGGTTGTGGTTCTAGCGTGTCAACATCTAGTGAAGAGTTTGGGATATCTACCGCTTGAGAAGATGAATTAGTTGGAGTCGGTGCGGTGTCTGCTTTTGTTGTAGTTGTCGTTGGAGTCTGAAGAACTTGATGTGCTTGAGCAGCAAGACAAGTTCTTGTCGCAGCAGACGGTTGACCACAAATATAATCATCATATATAGCTTCAAACAATAGATCCAAATCACGTTTAGTTGGTTTTTGCGATGTGATTGTTGATGGAGCATAACTAAGATCGAGTCCTGAACTAATTTGTCCAGAAGTCATGCTTTGAAGCCTGAGTTTTGAATTGCGTTGTTTAAAAGCCATGCTAGCCCAGAAGTTATGCTTTGAACCTGGATCTGATACCACATCTTAGCCATCATTTTACACACATTACACGAAATAAGAGATGAGATTTCAGAGAGATAGAGAAGTTTAGAAAGAGAAAGAGAAAGATAGAAAATGAGAGAAAAGATGGTGACTTCACTAAGAAAGAAAATAGAAGCAATACCCTTCACCATATGAGGTGAAGGGTATTTATAGTACAAGGTGAGTAGGAACCCTAGTTGGTTTGTTTGGGCTTTTATGAGTCGTTTACATGGGCTTTAGCTCGACACCTAGGCCCAATTAGCTTAAATGAATTCCTGTAAACTATGTTTTTCCTATACAAGGCTCGGGAATAATAATGACCATCACTTTACATAAAAACATGGCTAACAAAATCAGTGAACTTTGAAACTTTGGTTACAATATAGGGTCATAGATCTATGTTTTAGCTTCGATTCCCTGAGTGGCACACATCATGAAGATACCCGATGATGTAATTAGAAAATAAACTATAATGGTGTGTCAGATTTACACATCATATTTCAATGGCTAAAAAATCTTAAAATTTGTACAGAACCCATTACTTGTATTAGAAATAAATTGTAAAGGACGCTTTAACTTAAACATGGCCATTCGAAATAGCCTGAGCGGATTTGTAGTTTAGGAGTTATAGCCTTTTTCGTGGGACTGGTGTAAACTGTAAATTAACAGCTTTGACACATGAAAATGTTTTAGCCATTCGACACCATTTATATAAAATCCGAAGTGGTCGGACCCGCATATCAGATTAATAAACTCAATTATCTCTACGAGGATGTAAAAACCGAATCGAGACTATTTACGGTTTAGAAGAAACGGTCATCTAAAGTCATATAAAAAACTGAAAACTAATCAACTTATAATTAGGGCTTGTAAAAGTTTGTAAAGTGGTCAAAACTAGTCCCTATTATTTTATAAACTTTAAAAAACACCAAGTACAATGTTTAACCAATAACTTTATAAAAACTCAATTGCGTATTTATGTACAACGTTCATAAAACCTAACACGCAACGCTATATTTTAGGTTGCTACTAAGATTTCCTTGGCTTATGACGTCTTATTTTCTCGGCTATTATCGCTTTGCTCAAAGGTGAGTTCACGGCCACTCTCTTTTAAATGTTTTATCGTTTTTAGGGTGGAATGCATGATTATTATTAATTTATTAACTATTTTGGACTATTTGAACTATTTATGAACTTGATAGATACTTTTGAGTATTCGCGAATCCTCGTTTTACTGTTCTCTATTTTGGGAATATTGCATACTATGAATTGATTTTTAAATCTGTCGTTTGTCATATTATGACTTTGCTTATTATTTTGATATACGCATGACTTTGCTACATTGAGACTTTGCGTATTATTTTAATATATGCATGACTTTACTAAATTGAGACTTTGCATATTATTTTGATATAGGCATGACTTTACTAAATTAAGACTTATTGTATTATCTCATGATATACGTATGATTTGCAAAATTGTTAGACTTCGCATATTATATTTATAATATGTAAGACTTGGTTAATATTAAACTTCACGTATTATATTTCTAATACGTGTGCCTTACATTAAAATAAGACTTTGCATATTCTGTGTGAATACGTAAGATGCATAGATATAGTGTTGGGTGTGTGGGATCTCGTTCGTATCCCCACATGTCGTTTGTCCCCCATTGGGTCTCCGTTCGTAACCAATCTATAAGTACTTTGTGCGCTTCACTGTTCGAAGTGTAAATATTATGGATAACGCTATTAGAGGTCAGCCAACCTCTCGTTTCACTGTTTAGGAATTGCATAATATTTATATAGGGGCATTTGTGCATGGCACTATATATATGCATGGGCTTTTGAAATTAATATTAACAAATTGGCTTTGACATTTAGACTTCCTATTATCAGACATATCTTTATATCATGGAATTATGTGTGAATTTATACGATACAAGTCTTGTATGGGCGGGGCTTGTATTAGGATAAATTCATATGACTCTGGCCATGATGTCTTCTTTTATAAACTATATTTTTGAAACTTTTTCTTTATCATGGAAGTGTATGTGAATGTATATGTTACAAGTCTTGTATGGGAGGGACTTGTAATAGGATTTGATTCATATGAAACTTGCCATGAGGACTTATTGTAAAAAGTTTTTACATCAATTATATAAAACCCGTGTATTCACCAACTATTTTCATAGTTGACCCATTTTCTCATGCATTTCAGGTGATCATTAATAGTTTTCTTGTGAAGGCATTACATCATGAGGTTTCACTGTGTCGTCTCTTTTAACTTGTGTCATCAAGACCATGCTTTTGGTAAAACTTAAAACTTATCTTTAAATGTCAACGTTCGGCTATGATAATTATTGTATTAATGTACTGTTTCCGTTAAATTAAATTACGGTGTTATGCTATTACCATATGCTTGT
>BQNB010075353.1:0-11023 GCA_026074375.1 Tanacetum coccineum
AAGTTCACGACATGAAACAGCAAGTAAATATATAATATTGTTGTTATTAAAAACAGCCCCGTTCTATAATATGACACATGGCTGCAATCCAAGGTAAAACTTGTGACCTTGTTTATTGTTGTGAATACGAGATGTATTCCCTTGTCTCGTTAGTAATTCGTTCACCAACGCTTGATCGTTATTCCCACTTTGTTCCCTTGTTTCCGGTATACCACGCTGCCACGTTGCCTGATAATTTCTTTGTGCCTCCGAATCCGAACGATCCTTTCCACAAGACGAAACAATTATACCCTTGTTTCTTACTTTGACAATTGAACAAAAGTGCTTGTTCCTGCCTTTTTCTTTGCACCGAAACAAAACTTGTTTCTGATTATGACCAACAAACAGTGCGTTTGTTCCCGCCTTCTTCTTTTTTGTTGTTGTTTTCTTCGTGTCGTTCCGACACTCCTTCCACACTAGGCCTTTCTTGTTCCGCGTATACGTCTTTTCACACAACAACAATCCTCGCGATGTACCCTCGCGTTGTTCTTTCGACCTTGCCTCAATTTATCCGGATTCACAAGGTCTTTTCCCACTCGTTTTCTTAACCAAACGTAGTGTGTCGTTTTTCTTTTCCGTGTTGCGATAACACCCAACACAACGACAAAACCAGGCCGTCTTTCCCTTTCGTTCCTGATACAAACGAAAGTGTTTGTTTTCTTCTTCCTGTGTCGCGTTAACAGCCAACACACAAGAAAACAGTCCACGCCTTTTCTTCTTCCTATCCCTTCGTTGTTCCAACGAAGTTTTGTCCCACCGTATCGTGGTGTATCACGTCTGCAACCCTACGCGAAAAGTCGGTCGTGCACTACCCCCTTTTGCGTTTCCTTATTCACCCGTCGTTTCCCCCTGGAAGTATGAGGAAAACGTTCTTCTGGTTTTCGTTTTCTTTGTTTGTTCGTATGAATCAAACGTTGTAAAAAACCCTTGCTCTGATACCAATTGTTGTCCCACAATAATGGATCGATATATGAAGTTGCAAAGATATAATGAAAAGTATATTGTCTATTGATCTTTCTATAAAACGTTTTACATGCTGCGTTTATAAAGCCTGCGAAAGGGTGTGATACAAACAACGCAACCCTTCATGTATATGGCAGTTATTATGTTTCTAATATACGCTAATGGTCCTTATAGTTTTAACTATTTACATAAGAAGCGTAAGATTAAGATTATCGGTTCACAGGTTGTGTTTGGCAACAAGCGTTTTGGAGCGTTTAGAAGCGGCAAGCGACAAGCGGTAAGCATTTTAGATGAAAGCTTGTTTGGCAACATCTCAACAAGTATTTGAATATTTTTTAACCGCTCCAATCTCAAATGCTTCTTGGAGGAGCATTTCAGAACTGCTCCCAGCAGTTTGTTATAAAATTACATTTATACCCTCAAATATAAAATTTATAATTTCTTTAATTGGGGTATATGCCATTTTTTGTAATTTTACACTTTCTAATTACAGCTTATATAGCTACGTAACTGCTCCTCCTACTCCTGCTACAGCTACTACCGCTACGTGTTGCCAAACATACCTGTAATATTGAAAATTAATCATGTAATGAGAGTTTAATACATGTATTGAGAAAAAATTGCATCAGAAATGATGTTACAAGTTTATGTACATTTAAGTTCACATTTATAAATACGTGCATAAATTCGTGTAAAAAGACGCGTATAAAAACTTGTAAAAAAAGGTGTAAAAAAACACATAATAAACGTATATAAAAACATATATAAAAACGTGTATAAAACGTGCATAAAAATGTGTATAAAAACGTGTATAAAAACATCGGATTACTTGTTTTACCGCCTTTAGGTGATGATCCTTCGGGTCTTGCATGAATCTGCTGAGTAGTCCGACTGAATAACTAAGATCTGGTCTTGTATGTAGTAAATACCTGAGACTTCCAATTAAACTTCTATAATAAGTTGCGTCAACTGGGTTTCCATCTTCCGCCTTGACCAACTTAGTACCGGGATCCATTGGTATCTTCGTATCATTACTATCCGTCATACTTGTTTCCTTCAAGATCTTGTTAATGTATCCTGTTTGCTTGATTGTGATCTCTCCTCCTGTCTGTGTAACTTCTATCCAATTTAATAAGCTAATAAACCTAAGTCGCGTCATTGCACTTGTTCCTTCATCTGGGATCTTGAATGCAGTCTACTTCCTCCTTGGAGTGCCCTAGATATCAAAGTTCATCTACATAAACTCCACTAAAATGTAGAATCTTGCTGTCTCCTTGTGTGAGACTGCTTGTTCTAGTATTACATTCCTTAAAAAAAAATCCCCTAAGGATTTTAAAGGTTTGATTCAAAGCTTCACATTCAAGCTCTTGTGCTTGTCTTACCCCTATATTGCCTTAATTCAGTTTGTAAACTTTCCCTGAGTTTTCCTTGCGTACAAACCCCTTTCTGTATGTAACAAAGACTTCCTCCTTTCTAACATCTCCCTGTAAAAATCTCTTGATTTTAACATCTAGGGTGAACTTGCCATCCATGATACCTGCTAAAGCTAATATTAACGCGAACCGTCCTCTATCCTAGCAAACTGGTGCAGAATTCTTCATCGAATCTAATTCCTTGTTTACCCCCCTTGTACATATCCTTCGCTACTAATCTTGCCCTTGTATTTGAATGATCTTATCCTTCTGCATCCCTCTTGGTCTTAACACACAAAACCCCAACTCATAGACAGTCACTATTGCCTTTTGATCCGGTTGGCAATGTAGTAAAGATAGTGCACATGTATTATTCTTGTTGATTGAATCCAATTCAATCTCCATGGCCTCAATCCATTTCTCATCTGTTGATGCTTCCTTGTAATTACGGGGTTCTTCTTCCATAAGAAGTAAGTCTCCAGCTTCAACTTCTCGTGCATTCTCGTATATTTCATTCAAGTTTTTGAAACCTCGTACTGGTGTATCATCAATCTACATTTCCTGATTTCTTCGTCGAACTATAGTACCTCTTCTTCTCTTCTGAGTGTGGGTTGTAAGTGTATGTTTGTGGTAGTGATTGGTGATTTAGGATCATTAACCGGTCTCTGTCTTGATACTGTCATCAATATTTACACATCATTGATCTCTGTGTTGACATGGTGATAGCGTGTTCATTGTCCCTAACATCCACTTCTAACCAAAAAACTAGTCCTTAAACGTGTCCTTTGTGTATCTTTGTATCCTCTTCATCTCTATCCCAACCATGGTTTCTCACATACACAATACACCCAAAAAACTTACATCCCTACTAACGTGTTTTTCTTCTTGCTATTGGATCATATAGCCTATATGCTTTTGATCCTTCCTCTACTCCTAAGTAAATCATTGGTATGCTTCTGTCGTCCAGCTAATTCGACGGGTGCTAATTTTAGAATGCAACGAAATTATTTAGTCGTTGCTAAATTAGCAACCAATATTTACGATCATTTGAAGAAATAACAACTAATTTTTTTGTTGCTAAAAAAATTGCAACTATCTTAACATTTTCTTTGCTAAATTAGATGCTAAATGCACAATTTAGAACGATTTTTAATTGTTGCTAATGGCATTTTTTCTGGTAGTGAACGTGTATAAACCATATATAAAATGTGTGTAAAAACACGTAGAAATTTAAAAATAACTTGAAAATATATTTTTGTAATATAACCAAATTTTGAGTTAATTACTAACGGTCGTTAGTATAAAGGACTAACGTTGCAAATATTCGTTAGTTAAATGGACTAACGTTGCAAATTGCAGATAACAGACTACATATAAAAGTCGAATTTGGTAAGGTTTGTGATATAATAGCAAAAAAATAATAGCTACATAGAATAACAAAAAATGACAAGTTTGATACATTTTCAAGTCATTAGCCTTTATTAATACTCCGCATGTTCTCAAAAAATATCTTATTTTATGATAAAACCTTGATGAACCTTTTGGTTTGCTCAATAATTCATATATAATCTCATACACCTATTATAAGGAGATATACATTAAAAAAAATTGAGTAATGATAAAGAGACCTAATTCATATGACTAAATTTATGCCTCATGTGACATGTGACATGTGAAATGTATATTTTCTTTTTCATAATCCTCACCAATAATCTTGTCATGTACATGTCGTGATCTTACATGAATAAAAGATGTACAATGAAAAAACGATTATGTTTCAAAAAGGTATTTATTTAAATCTTTAATAAATTATTACAAACTGAACTTGAGATAATCAAACAGACGAGTCTTCATTTTGAAAGCGTATGATGGTGATAGATATATATGCTACTTCATATACCGGTTAGGTGACACAAACGTCTCAGTGAATATGACTTCTTGAGGCCAGCGCACTGTAAAGTTGGAGTAATACAACAGTTTGTATTCGTCATGGTAACTTCCTTTGCTTTTATTTTTGCCTTTCTTGTGGCCGTCTTTTTTGTCTTGAGTAAACTTTTTCTTGATGAGATCTACTTGACAAATATGATTACCTCCACCTCTGTAATCTATCATGAGCATGTTTCCGTTGCTCATCAAGTGCAATGGACACAAACCACTAATATCATAATTGGAAAGGAGCTGATAGGTTACCACCTTACTCCAGATAACTTCATCTGCAATATACTTCCACAGCTCGATACAGAAGTTGTACATGGCATAATAATGAATGGACCCTTTTTGAACAGTAATGGATGTTCCACCCTCATGAGGACACACAAGGGGAGTTTTTATCTTATGGAACCTCTTAGCTTTTGTGTCAAACCTCATTGAACCTTCAATTACACTACTTTGATGTTGGATCGATTCAAAGATTAAACGCAAATACTATTGTATCAATTGCAATATGTTTTACAAAGTATAAATCTGTCATCATCATTTGATTCTACAGGATTCTAACTATTTATAAAAAATGAAACGGTACAAAGTGAATCGTTGTGTTGGTTTGTGAATAACTGTTTTTGATAGTTAATTAACTGTCATTTGACAGTTTGGGTTGGGCTTGTCCCGTTTGACCCGTTTGACCCGTGTTTGGGATTACAGAGAACTTGGGTTTGACCCAATATTCTCCCCCCTAATCACAAACATTGCTCTGTAGATTCTTCAGTCCGATGAGTTGTCTCATTGTAAGAATATTATTCAAATGACCTCATTAAACCAATGAGGTGAGAATCTGTATATATAGGGATAATACAACAATGTTTATAAATATCACTCCTATGATTAAGGAGATTGATTTAACTAAATGCCTATGATTAAGGAAAACAAATAAATACAATAAATGTTGTAGTTATCCGTTAATATCCCCCTTCAATCGAAATGGTGGCGGTCCAAGACGTAGCATGGTACGAAAGGTTTCAAACTGAGATCGCGGAAGACTTTTGGTGAAAATATCTGCCACCTGAAGATTGGTTGGAACAAACTTCGTATACAGTTTGCCAGAGTGTACAAGTTCACGAATAAAATGATAGTCGAGATCAATGTGTTTTGCACGCTTATGAGATACCGGATTCTGAGTCATGAACAAGGCACTCTTATTGTCACACAGGAGAGTGGGCCGATCAGGAGGTAATGCATGTAATTCCTGTAGAAGATGAGTGATCCATACAATCTCGGCAGCGGTATTGGCCATAGCCCGATATTCAGATTCACAACTAGAGCGGGAGACAGTTGGTTGCTTTTTGGCACTCCAAGACACAAGATTACCGCCTAGATAGATCGAATAGCCATAGGTAGAGCGACGCGTGTCCAGGCAACGAGCCCAATCGGCATCAGAATACCCGATGATCGTGTTTGTGTGAGGCCTACTGAAAGTGAGACCAAATGAGATGGTGCCTTTGACATACCGAAGAATTCTTTTGACGGACTGAAAATGCGCAATAGTTGGGGCATGTAGGAATTGTGAAACTTGATTAACAGCGTAGGATAAATCAGGTCTTGTGATCGTTAAATATTGAAGAGCCCCAACTAATGAGCGGTAAAGAGTTGAATCTGAATAAGGTATACCATCAGCAGTAAATGAGACATGAGTAGCAAGAGGTGTGCTAACTGGCTTGGAATCATAAAGATCGGCTCGTTTGAGTATGTCACGAGCATACTTGGATTGGGTGAGAAACAAACCATTGTCCGTGTAAGCGACTTCGAGTCCCAAAAAATAGTTAAGAGCGCCAAGGTCTTTGATGGCAAATTCATGATTAAGACGGGAAGTAAATGTGGCAATGACAGATTCATCATTTCCTGTAAGAATAAGATCATCAACATAGACGAGTAAGTACATGATGCAAGTATCACTAGTGAACACGAAGAGAGACGTGTCTGCCCGACTGCATGTAAAGCCATAAGAAAGAAGAAAAGTGCTCAACCGTTGAAACCAAGCCCGAGGTGCTTGTTTTAATCCATAAAGTGCCTTGGATAATTTGCAAACATGATTTGGATATTGATGATTAAGGAAGCCAGGAGGTTGTTCCATAAAAACTGTCTCATTTAAGTGACCGTTTAAAAACGCATTTTTGACATCAAGTTGGTGCAACTTCCATTTATGCAATACGGCAAGAGATATCACAATGCGAACGGTGGATGCTTTAACAACGGGACTGAACGTGTGACAAAACCAGGCCGTCTTTCCCTTTCGTTCCTGATACAAACGAAAGTGTTTGTTTTCTTCTTCCTGTGTCGCGTTAACAGCCAACACACAAGAAAACAGTCCACGCCTTTTCTTCTTCCTATCCCTTCGTTGTTCCAACGAAGTTTTGTCCCACCGTATCGTGGTGTATCACGTCTGCAACCCTACGCGAAAAGTCGGTCGTGCACTACCCCCTTTTGCGTTTCCTTATTCACCCGTCGTTTCCCCCTGGAAGTATGAGGAAAACGTTCTTCTGGTTTTCGTTTTCTTTGTTTGTTCGTATGAATCAAACGTTGTAAAAAAAACCTTGCTCTTGATGCCAATTGTTGTCCCACAATAATGGATCGATATATGAAGTTGCAGAGATATAATGAATAAGTATATTGTCTATTGATCTTACTATAAAACGTTTTACATGCTGCGTTTATAAAGCCTGCGAAAGGGTGTGATACAAACAACGCAACCCTTCATGTATATGGCAGTTATTATGTTTCTAATATACGCTAATGGTCCTTATAGTTTTAACTATTTACATAAGAAGCGTAAGATTAAGATTATCGGTTCACAGATGCAATATCTTCACTTTCGTATGGGAATAATATCTTCACTTTCGTATGGGAATAATCTTCCTAGTTTGGTATCTCTACTAGTATGGGAATATAGTTTTTGGGAATCCTAGTTCTACGGGATCAAATAAAATAGTTTTCGGGATTTCCTAATAGTAAAGACTAATAAACCTATACTATTCTAATAAAATTGAAATCCAGAAGGAGATGTAACTTGTGACCTTGTTTATTGTTGTGAATACGAGATGTATTCCCTTGTCTCGTTAGTAATTCGTTCACCAACGCTTGATCGTTATTCCCACTTTGTTCCCTTGTTTCCGGTATACCACGCTGCCACGTTGCCTGATAATTTCTTTGTGCCTCCGAATCCGAACGATCCTTTCCACAAGACGAAACAATTATACCCTTGTTTCTTACTTTGACAATTGAACAAAAGTGCTTGTTCCTGCCTTTTTCTTTGCACCGAAACAAAACTTGTTTCTGATTATGACCAACAAACAGTGCGTTTGTTCCCTGCCTTCTTCTTTTTTTTGTTGTTGTTTTCTTCGTGTCGTTCCGACACTCCTTCCACACTAGGCCTTTCTTGTTCCGCGTATACGTCTTTTCACACAACAACAATCCTCGCGATGTACCCTCGCGTTGTTCTTTCGACCTTGCCTCAATTTATCCGGATTCACAAGGTCTTTTACCACTCGTTTTCTTAACCAAACGTAGTGTGTAGTTTTTCTTTTCGTGTTGCGATAACACCATACACAACGACAAAACCAGGCCGTCTTTTCCTTTCGTTCCAGATACAAACGAAAGTGTTTTATTTTCTTTTCCTGTCAGTCGCGTTAACAGCCTACACACAGAAAGAAAACAGTCCACGCCTCTTCTCTTCATCCCTATCCCTTCGTTTGTTCAACGAAGTTTTGTCCCAACCGTAATCGTGGTGTATCACGTCTGCAACCTCACGCGAAAAAGATCGGTGTGCTTACACTTTGCTGTTTCTTTATTCACCCGATCGTTCTCCCATCGGGAATGTAGAGGAAGGAAAAGTTCTTCGGGTTTTCGTTTTCTTTGTTTGTTCGTATGATCAATCGTTCTGTAAAAAACCCTTGCTTCTTGATGCACTCAATAGTTGTCCCACAATAATGGATCCGTTATATGAAGTTGCAGAGATATAAAGGATTAAGTATACTAGTCTAGTGATAGGACTATAACAAGTTTTACTTGCTGCGTTTTATAAAGCTGGCGAAATCGGTAGTGTGAGAGTGTGTGACTACATTCTACTGCATACACGTCATGTAGTGGGCTGTTTTTAGGTTTCTATTGTTCAAGCTTTTGGTCCTGTTGTTTTGTAATATCTTTAAATATGATGGTAAGTTTTTGAGTGCAGGTTCTACAGTTGGCATAATTAGTATGGCCTTTTCGATTGGAAGCGTGCGAGGCGGACTATGGGGGCAGTGGTAATAGAATCGGGGCGAGTCTGTAGGGGACAGACAGAAGGAGGAGTTTACCGCGGGTCGCGGTTGTGAGGTGTGTGCTCGGTAACTGCTACGAGATGGGGAGGCTGGGTGCGAGGTTCGTGGACGTCGGGTACTGGGCGCGGTCACACGTTGTCTTGCGTCCGCTGTGGGGTGTTCACGCTCGGAGTTCGTGTGGCATATTCCCTTTTTACTTTTTTTATCTTTTCTGTCTATTCTTTCTTTAAATTTCCTACTTTCATTCTTTCTCTCGTCTTTGCTTTTTTTCTCTTCACATTATCCTCACTTTCTTATTCATTTTTTTCTATCATTACATCCCCTTTTTTTTTCTTTTAGTCTTGCTTATATTTTCTTTACCTTTTCATTCTGTTTTTCTTTATTTTCTTTTAGATCAATGAATTTATATAAATATGATATTCTGTAAATCAAAGCTATTTAGAGATATGTTCTGGTTTATTATCAGCTTCCACTTCTAGTTCATCATGATAAAAGTTCAATTGTCCACCAATCGCATTGGTTCACCCTGCATTTGTACACCCATCTAATTTGACATCTAATGTTTAATCCATGAAAACAACCAATTACATTTCTCCAAAACTGCATAAGAACAACCATAACATTATCACGCCAAATAACAACATATATTTAAACGACCAGATCAACAATTTATTCAAGAAAATCCATGTTTTGGGCACTTCAAACCATGAGTGCAAACAAAGAAAAACACAAACACACACTTTAATGAGCAAATTTAAATAGATGTGAGATGTTTTACCTTGGAGTCATCTAACTTGTAACATGTATCAGGTGCAGATCGCACATAACAATAATAATGACCACAACTAGATGTAAAGGCCGTATGTACAAAAATTGCATATAACTAATATCCACCTCTAAAACAAGAATTGGGAGGTAAGAATTTGTACATTTTTCCTTTGGAAAGCAAATAAACCAAACTTGATTTCAAATACATTATAAATAATTCCCATTTCAACCCCCAATGATTCAGCTCTATACATATAGAAACATAAATGTATACTTTGTAAATACAACAAGACTTCCAAAGAGAGCCATTCTCAAGCAAGTTTGTCACCGATTGCTATTATCTTAAGTTCACGACATGAAACAGCAAGTAAATATATAATATTGTTGTTATTAAAAACAGCCCCGTTCTATAATATGACACATGGCTGCAATGAATTCAGCCAAAAACATTCAACGCAATAACCATAATTTCGAGAAAGAAATAAGTTTTTTTCGTACCAAAATGCTTCCAAGACAGGTGAGTTGCTGTAACTAGATGTTAACATTAATGGAAGGATAAGTAGCAATAAAAAATTTGTTGTTAACAAGTTAAAAATTCATATGTGGCAAGGGTTGTGACATATATAAAGCACAAAGATTGACCCTTAGCATGGTATCTATGATCCTTCATGGAATCCGGTTCATATACCTCTCCACATAGACAAGCCATCCGACCTCTGTACTTATGTGCAACTTAATAACCGACATCACTAGCACGGAGAACCCACTTGCCCCTTCCCAACAAGCCTTTCAAACACATAAAAATCATACCAATGAGAAGACACAAAAAGTATGACAATTTTGGATATAACAACCTGTATTAATACAGAGTACCAAAATATATATGAAAAGGTTAGAACTACCTATCCCATATGCAAGAGTGACAGAGAACAAATCAAATGGTAATTAAAAAAGAAAATTAAACCAATAAATTAAAGAAAAACTTTAAAGAACAGTAATATGTTAATAAATACACACAACATCAATTAACTCTCTTTAATTAGGTCTAAAATTAACCCTATGTTTCAATTTAAAATTTGAAAGAACAACATGGAGGGGATATAACTCACCACGACCGGTGACGGTGATGTTATGGGTGAGGGGAAGAACACCGGTAGATGTGAAGGGGATGTTATGCGATGGCATAGTGAAGGGATATGGGGACTTAAAGGGCAAGTAGGAGATAACTTAAGCAATAATACATTCAGAATAGTATTTAGTTGAAAAACACTTGTATTCATAGTTTATAGCATGTATCCCCCTCGCGGGTTTATAAAACATTTAAAAGATTGAAATGCGAGGCTATGAACTCACAATATCGGTCTTAAGTACTTGTGTATATAAAAACAATTGAGCATGTATCCCCCTCGCGGGTTTATAAAACATTCAAAAGATTGAAAAACGAGGCTATGAACTCACCTTAACAGTACAGAGGAAATATGATGGATGGCAAATGTATATAAAATGAAAGTAACAGCTTCGTCACACCACTTGGGTAATATGTTAAGTCTTAGTTTGATTCGATATATTTTATGTCATAGAGCCTTTAATGTA
>BQNB010075353.1:15483-31493 GCA_026074375.1 Tanacetum coccineum
GACAGATTTTCAAAAATGGCGCACTTCACACCTTGCAACAAGACTTTTGATGCATCTAAGGTCGCATGTTTGTTCTTGCAAGAGATTGTTCGATTACATGGAGTACCTAAGACCATTACATCAAACCGTGATGTAAAATTTGTGGGACACTTCTGGCGTACTTTATGGCGCAAATTGAGGACACAACTCCAGTTTAGTTCTTCGCACCACCCACAAACTGATGCGCAAACCAAGGTCGTCAACAGAAGTTTGGGCAATTTGCTACGAATTTTAGTCGAAGAGAACCCGCGACAATGAGATTTGGTGCTACCACAAACTGAATTTGCGTACAACATATCGCAAAGTCGCACTACAGGCAAGACTCCATTTAAAGTAGTAAACGGTGTCAATCCGATCACTCCACTTGACCTCACACCACTACCCACGAATACACATTTCAGTTCCAGCGGTAAAGAGCATGCTCATCTAAAATTCTCTTTCAAATTGCTCATGTACACATCAGAAGTTTGTTGTTGCATTAATTTATACATCATGTCTTGTCATATCAAAATATATAGATCAGAAAATTCCCACAAATTGAATGAGAAGTGGGCATTATAATTTAGTTGTATTATTAGAGATCCTATTATTACGATTAACTACATGACAAAAGTTTAAGACTCTCAGTTTATTGTTAACGTTACGAAAAACGTACGTTCTTCAAAAACATATTAACATCGGCCTCGTTTTGTTCGTAATCCGTAGACCTTTTCGGTATATTTTTTATTAAAGAAATCACTATATATTTATTAGATATTTGATAAATATAGTTTGTTATATAAAAATATACTTTGCATGTTGGGCCATGGACTAATCACAGCCTTATTTTTGTTAGTATCATTGTCTTTTTTCCATTTTGGTTTAAAAGTGCAGCAACACTAAACCCAAACCATGTCAATCTACCATTTACACGTTCAACAGGTGACTCAACTTAGTTCAAGCGTACGTTTACAGTTAGTGCATGCCAATTGTGAGAGCAGCAGGATATGGAAATTTCTTACTGTTGGATGCTCTGGATGCCGCCCACTATAGTTCTGTAACTGAGTAGGTTTGGTATGTGTAGTACGATACTGACGGGCAGCAGGAACATAGAAAATTTGAAACTAAGAATAAATGTTGATTCTTAGCAAATAAATGAGGTGTAATCAGACTGTACTCACGATGTTGGTCGTCTGTATTAGATGAAGCATTCTAGCCGTTTACATTGTTGGTACCTGTAGTAAAATGTTGTGTTAGTCTTGGCAAAGCGTTGATTATGTATGAGGATGCACCATATTATGTAAGCTAGTGTTGTTTACTTACTGTTAGATGTTCTTTCGGAGTGTGCATCAAATGTTAGACGCTGATGACGGTGTGAGTATGGTGTATGGGAACGGTTTCGCATTCCTTGATGGATAGTCAATTCACTTTCATTGGTGTGTACACTTGGAGGAGTCTTACCTACAGCAACATACTTACGCAGAGTTAGAAAAGGCATTTGTTATAGCCAACTATGCAGTAGGAAGAAAGACAGAGAATAAGGAGCAATATACGTACAGGAGTTAGGTGAAGGTGAATGTGTAGGACTCCGAATGCCCGTTCATATCTTTTCTGGCAAACTTCTTGAACTCTCTTAAACTTTTCAAGGATTTTCATCCCTGGCAACAGAAAAACGTTTTGACAAACGTACTATAGACCATGCTGGATAATAACGTCGGCTAGATAAGATAACCTTTCCTAGATGTATGCCCGTTACACAAACGGACACTTGGAGCTTATATCAGCAATTTCATCATCAAAATAATGGGGAACCATATAACACATTTAATCATTATTCGCACCAGGACACAAAAAATATGCATGCCAATATCCTCAATTTTTGATCAGCAACAGCTTGTTACATAAGTGAGTTTGGTATTTTTGAGTTACTACTTTTGAAATGCCCATGTTCAGGCCTTTGCGTTTTTTTGGTTTAGGCAATTTTCCAATCCAAATGCAATACAATCGATAATCCTGAGGCATTCCGAGAGTCCATGTTTTTCTTAGTGCAATTGATATGTTTTTTGATATCTGTTGCAGTTGGCCTTCTTAAAAAATTATTATGATATAAAACGGTGAATGCATTTAGTTAAAGTGATCTAAGCATTCTCGTGAAGTCGTCAGAAATTGGCAAATATACTATCAAGTGCATCAGGTGCAGTGTCGTATGCCATTTGGCGTTTTTTGGCGGATGTTTGCATTTTAAAATAGGACAATACATTTCGACCGATATGCATCGATCCGGACTCTAAAATACTAAAGTACTTCAGGCAGGGTTTGAAACATTATAACTTAAGTTATCTGTTGAGTTTTTTTATTAAACAGTGTGTAGAACAATACGATACCTGCGCTCTAAACTTTTCAATAGGATATTTCGGTTCATACTCGTCGTCACAAAAATAGTCGTCTCGATTAGCCTTTGTTCCGCCTCTTTCTCGTTCACGGAATGTTATTTGTCCTCCTCCTCTTTGGACCATCACTCTGAACCCCCGGATTCTTGTCACACATATATGTTGATTCGCCTATAAAATCCGCATAATCGATCATAGGCGGGTTGAATAGAAAGCATTTAATGATTCGGATGTGTCGGTGGGTCGAATCGTTGAGGATTATTTTGATCATATTTGAAAGAAAAAAAAGTAGAAAGTATCTGAATAGTAGAAGATGTATTTGAAAGTGTGCTTTGTTTGCAAGTTAGGACTATAAATAAGATGGTATTTATAGGATTTTTTTAAATGGGTAAAAATTGTGATTTTTTGGGTATTTTTTTGAATATCCGCTCCCCCTAACGGATATATTTAAAAAAAAAATTGAGTTTGGCGTGGGCTGTTTGCAACGGCGCGATGCCCTTGGCGCGAGCCATGGTGTCGATAGCGCCGTTGGCCATTTTGCGCCATGCTTGGCACCAGCCAACGCCATGGACTCCCTCCCCTCTTCAGTATTTCATTGTTTTATATCCATTAAAATATCCCTTTTTATGCAGCTTAGCTGCTGATTGTAGGCCAAAATGCAGAAAACAAACACTCCTTTGCTGCTATATCTGTTAACAGTCGGCAAAAAAGAAGGAAAAAAACCCGGTTGGCAACCGGTTTTTCGCAACCGAATATGTGAGCCAACGACTATAAACAAATGTATAGGGAAAATGCAGTTGCAAAATGTATGTATTGTTCTTACGATTGGTTGGAGATTCATGATTCATTGACAGTCGTTGATGACAGCAATCAGCCTGTGCCTGGCGCACACACGTGCGGCTCCTCATTTTTTTGATGCCAACTTGAGTGCCTTTTGTCGCGATGGACATTTGAGTTAGTGTCACCTGCATTAGTATACATTACCCAGCAATTATACACAAATCTGCAGTGAACATTTGGCGTGTGTAGAAGCTGTCACCGACGCAATAGAATCCCCGTGTACCACATGAGTATGCGCTGGATTTGGCGCCGTCACAGAAGGGGCCTGAATATTCTGAGCAGCGAACCGCGCGTCTCCTTTGTTCACCAGAAATTTGTCAGACCCATGTGGACATGGCTCCTTTTGTTTACTACTTTCATCAATTTCTGAGGCTACATAACAACACGTATCATCAGTCAAAACATGTGTTAGCATGTACGTATGTGAAGACAACTAATAGTGACAACAGTTACCTGAAGTTGGTGCCAACTGAGTACAAAAAGTATTTGTTTGTACTATCAGAATGGCGAGCTGCATCCCATGGGAAAAGAAGTTAGTAGCCATATATTTAAAGTGAAAGCGTACACGTTGATGCCCTGGTACAATCAACATTTATGCCTGAATCCTGAGTCGTCACAACTGGGTCCGAATGAATGGCAGTGCAATTATATGCAGGCTCGTGAGTAACGAAATTTCCTATTGACGACGGTGCTTCATGCAAACGGTGCGTAGAGAGTGGTGATTCTGAATGAAGGCTATCGACATTGATAAATCATAAGGCACACACATATAGGTAAATACATTTTTAACACCCCAATAGTTCCAACCCAAGGGTCGAAACAATGGGAAGGAAGCCGACAGCAAAACCACATGAAACAAACCTGTTATGATTGTTTATGGTTGTTGTCGTTCGTCACGGTCAACTTAGCAGCAACAGTTTCGATGACCCGAAAAGAAGACCCATAAAACAAACCTGTTACGTGCGTTGTCACTGACTACCCTTTGGGACGATGAAGGTACAATCCACGACTGTGTAAGCATTCTAGAAAGGTGTAAAACAAAAAGACAAATCCTTAGACGTTTGTTTGGTCACAGGCAACAGGCCAGTTGCCTTTGGGCTGGACTAAATTAACTGGGCTGGGCCATTAACAGTTGTTAACGTGAACAGTCGTTTTAAACGAAAAATGAGTAATAAAATCGATTTGTATCATCATGACGATCAAAAGAAATGCCAAATAGTTCTCTCGTCCAAATAAAGACATCCTACAAATTATGAAATTTCCTAATGGGGTATAATTAGGGGTGCAAATATGCCAAGCTTTTATCAAGCAACTTAAGCTCGAGCTTGAGTTTGACTCGATCGAGTTGAGCTTTTATCGAATTTTTTTAGTCTTCAAGAACATATATATTTTTATTATACATATTCATATAAAGAACTTTAAGGCAAGCGTAAATATTGGGGTATAATAACTAAATATTTGTAGAAGGACAATATAAACCCTAATTCTCCCGAATGTTTTGTATAACTTCTCTGCTTTTAAGCTTATCTCATATTTTCTTGAATTTATTGATGATTTTGGATATTGAAATTTTATGTTTATATATAAATTCAAGCTTTTCGAGCCGAGCACGAGCTTTACTCGAGCCGAGCTCAAGCCTAGATGATGAAAGCTCGTCAAGCTATCAAACCAAGCTCAAACCTACCTCGCTAAGAATAACGTAATAAATAAAATTAATAAAAGTCGTCCAAAAATCTAAACAATATTCAATACAAAGGATCAATTATTAATATTAGAAATGATTATCCCTTCATACAGCTTTGGACAATCAAAAAGATCAATATAACAAGTACACGAGCTTTACTCGAGCCGAGCTCAAGCCTAGATGATGAAAGCTCGTCAAGCTATCAAACCAAGCTCAAACCTGCCTCATAATTTTCGAGTCAAGCTCGAGCTCGGCTTGACTCGATTACACCCCTAGATATAATCATAAATGGGCTAACAAAGTGGGCCAAAGTTAGCCCATCCCCACACCGGGAGTCCACCGAACCAAAATTAGTATATAGAAGTAACGAGTAGGAACGTATCCGCGTGCTGCGGCGGGCCTAGTTTGTTGCAGACGATTGGACTCTTTTTAGATGTAGCTATGTTTTTTGTTGATAATTTTCTACTGTTTGTAAAGTTTGTTACGAGTATTCTTACTTATTAATATTATGAAGATGTGTGGAATAAGTATTTGTTACGGTTTGAGTTTGCGAAATAACTTTGTGGTTGTGTTTTGAAGGGTTTTTTTCAAAAATATATGTTAAACTTTAACAATTTTTATAAAAACGAAGGGTGCGTTTAAAACATATAAATATTAGGCTCGTTTTGTTCGTTATCATAATTTGTAAATTAAAACCTCAGAAAAATATGTTTGGGTGAGTCAGTTGTCGAGTAAAACATTGTTCTTTTGTGTCGACAAAAATTGCCTAAAATGGAATGGACATGGAAGATTGAAAGGATTATTGCATATTTTTCAAGGCCTAAATAAATTGAGAGTCTAATGAGAAAATAGAACGGAGGCCGATATTCACTAAAGCCAAGTCGAGAAGCCTGTTTATTCTTGTCCATCTAAAATGTATATATGTATAGAAACACAGCGATTCTAAAATCTACAGATAACTTATATATTTGGAGCGGTACGATTTCTAGTTTTTTACTTTTCTCACATACAATATATTTTTATGTGTTCATGAATCATACCTCTATGAGTTCAGTCCTGATATTGTAATACTCCTATTTTTTTTTATCGCATTAATTAGCTTGCTTTTACATTATATTTTTTTTTAATCAAAATCTCTAATCATAGTGCGCATATTCACTAAATACTCACACGTTCTACTATCTTGTTATATCCTGATATTGTAGAATTAGGTTTGTTGTTATTATTTATGTAAGAACGTTTATTTATTACTAGCATGGCCTTGTTATATGTGTTAATTCAATGGTATTTGATATCTTTTACAGGTATTGTGTGATTTTAAAATAGTTTTACTTTATGATGGAATCGTCAGAGATGTTGCCTGAAGTTCTTGATATAATAGCACAAAAATATATCACTTGCTACGAAGATTACCCGAGTTTTGCAGGTTTGTGCAAGTCTTGGCGGTTAGCGGCTGCAAGAACATACCACAACTCGAATGGACCTCCTTCGCGGTTTCCATCTTTAATGCTGGCAAAACAAAGTGACAATCACGATTCTTGTGAATTGTTCCTCCTCTCAAACAAGAGCATCCGCAAGATACGACTTCCTGAAGCATATGGTAAGGCGTGTAGGTCTTCATGTGGATGGCTCCTAACAGTTGCAAAAGATTCTGCTTCACAACTAACCAATCCTTTATCTTGTGAAATCATCAACCTTCCAAAGGTAGACACCTTTACGGAGGCCACTCATCCTTCATATTTGTATGGCCCCGTCCAAAAGGTAGTCCTCTTCATGGAATCAAAATTGGTGTTTGTAATATGGGATTACAACAAGCTAAGATTTTGCCATATTGGAGATAACAAGTGGACATCTGTTGAAGAGTCTTACGACGACTTCATATTGGATATTACTTTCTACAACAGACAAGTTTATACTTTAAACTAGGGGTGAGCAGAAAAACCGAAAAAATCAAAACCAAACCGAAAACCCAAAAAAAACGAACCGAAATAACCGGCCGAAACTAAAAACCGATGGTTCAGTTTTTACTTTTTTTCAAAACCAAAATATTCGGTTCGGTTTTCGTCTAAAAACCGAACCGTAAAAACCGAACCGAACCGAATCGGTTTTATTATATAATAATATATAATTAATATAATATAAATAGATAACTAAATGAATCAAGTATATATATTTATATTCATTTTGGGGTGGAATTATAATATATTTAGCTTAACGTATATATGTGTGTTTGTCGTGTACTTGTGTTTATTTGACAATATATGATTACATATGTGACAGTGATCATACTATGTGTGTGTTCACTTGCATGTGTGTGAGTATTATTTATATGTGTGAATCGTAGAAATCTAAGATGAACATTATTAGACTCAAATTGACAAAAAATAAATAAATAAGAATAACCAATTTTCAATGTATACCAAATTTGTTGGTATAAATCGATCGGCCATGCCCAGATATAAACGGCTAGAAACCGAAATAACCAAAAAACCGAACCGAAACCGATAATATACCGAAAAAACTGAACCGCCAAAAACCGAACGGTTTCGGTTTTTGATTTTATAAAAACCAAATATTTCGGTTCGGTTTTGATTTTAGCCAAAAACCTAACCAAACCGAACCGTGCACACCCCTACTTTAAACCTTGATTACGAGATCCAAGCATGCAATGTTAATCGGAAAGATCGAGCAGTTTTGGTTGATGTAACAATGGCACCAGAATATGTTGATGTTAATTATCGAGCTTATATAGTTGGACTAGATGATGGTGAGAGGAAGCAGTTGCTACTAATTATCGAAAAGGGAATAAATTACAAGACAAATAGTTTTCAAGTTTTGGCTTATGATTTGGAAAGTGGGAATTGGTCAAAAGTGAAGGATTTTGGTAAGAAAACTGTATTTGTCGGGTATACTTCGTCTTTTTGGGTGGAGGACACTACCGGCGTAACTGCATATACTACACAAATGGTATCGGGGGAGATATGGGGATTTACCATTTGTTAGACGGAACCATTGAAACCATCAAACCTCACTACTTTGCAGGAAAATCACTTAGCCTTGTTACACATCTGGTATGGCTTCAATCGATGTGAATTTTATTTACCATGTAATTTGTTATGTTACAAATCTTTCAAACAATGTTACTGAACACATATTTATTAGATTTTCAAGATTAATCCGAGTTATTTGGTAGAAATCAATGTTCAAATTTCATGATCTATTAGATAGTTTCAATGGGATCGATATTGTGTGGTTACTTGTTTTGTTAAATTTCATGATCTATTAGATAGTGGCAATTTGTTCTTGTTAGAAAAATCGAGCAAACAATTTACGTCTGATCCAGCTTTGGCATAACAAAATTAGTCAAACGCACAATGAAGCTTATAATAACTTCTTCGAATATGCAAGAACAAAGACGTAACAAGAATAAAATTCCACATTTAACTTTAAGGATAAATGTCATCCCTAATCTCTGAAACAGATCCAAAATTTCATGTCCGATTCAAAAAAACCAATTCAAAAAGATACCACTGAAGGAACTATATCTCTCATTCAGGCACCGATAACCTCAGTTGCTTCTGGCACCTCCTCCTCTGCAGGCCTGTCAATCTTAACACCTGCATCTTCTGAGTAATCACCATGGACCTATACATACAGAAACAGCAATCAAACTCAGAAAATATAAACAAGTTCAACCCAACATAAAATAAAATCATACTGTAAAAGTTAATTAAGATATTATGAAAAAGAACTTGCCTCCATCAATTTTCCAATGTCAAACTTTGGTGCCTTCAAGATCTTGACTTTGCGAATGAAGACATTCTGTAGAGGGTAGATGCTTGATGTAGCCTTCTCAATCTCTCGGCCAATAGACTCTGGAATGAACTTCTGCACGAGTTCTTTTAGGTCACATGATTGTGCCTGGCTTACCATGATTTCCGTCATTTTGCGACGAATCTGAAAAAAAAACAGCAATGCTTTATTAACAAATCTTGGCAAATACAATAAGTTGCATAAATGACCAGCAAATTAGCTCTCTTGACTAATGTGAACTTTATATGCTCACCTGTCGGATCTGGCTAGATTGTGCATAGCAGGTCCTCTTCACCTGGTTGGCACGCTTCTTGGTAAAGCCGATGCAGAACATCCTCAGAGTGAAGTTGTCTGTGGTTTTCACATCAACATGGGCCTCAATCAAAGTCTGCCATTTCTTCACAAGAGATCTCAATTTGTCGGTGGTGAAGTCCATGCCCTAGAAAAGACGCAATGTTAAAGCTGAATATGTGAAATTTCTGGTAGAGAAAAGAAGAAAGAGGCTTTTATATATTGTATTTTACCCAAAAGTTTGTCAAGACGTTCTTCCCTTGAACATCTTCAGCTCTCAAACGGATCTTTCTGTAGGAATGATCCTCATCGTTTTGAAGGTCAGCCAAAGATATCTCAAAAACACGATGTTTGAGACCTTCAGAAGCAATCTGGAATATATAATGTATATTAGCTGTGACATAAAAATTGATGACAGCATTGATATTCTAAAAGATCTGATTCATTCAGGTCATTTAACATTTCAGCAATTTCCTTCTACATGATAAGGAAGTCAACTAGGCAGTGAACCACAATGGACGTGGCTATAGGTCCCATTTCAATGATGTAATAAAAACTACAATGAGACAAATTGTAGCATGGAATACGAAGAAAAATCGTGTAAATGTGACACTATTATAATAGATTATTCTTTTTGTTAAAATACAGTGATGAAACAACATGTAAACCAAAACACAGCAAAAAATGCATCAGTTTACAGATTGTTTCAAATGGATGTCAAAAAATGTTGTTGGAACATGTTCAGTCTTGTGCTACATAACAAATTGAACAAATAGATACCCGCCCACCTAGTCTCTTTAAAGCACATTCCTATTCCGGTAATAAAAGTCGCATCTTATCAAAAGTTATGGTTTAGAGTGTTGCAAAATGTTTCCAAAACTAAGCAAGTGCAGAGTCCTGTTCACACAACGTTTGTTTAACATGTTTACCTATTCGTGTTTCATTACAACTCTGTTTGAAACAAGTAAATGGACCAACATTCACACCCCATTAGTCTAAACACACATATAAGATCACGACAGATTTGAAATCACAAATGATCTGGTTCATTTAGATCGTTTAAAAAACCCATTCACAAAACCTTAGTTTGTTTACACAAGCTATATTTATGTGTCCCATTACAAGTCTCGTTGAAACAAGTATATAAACCCACGTTTACGTCCTTGTAAATCCGTCCACCATGTAAGATGATGACATCGTTAAAATCCTAAAAGATCTAATTTGTTCAGGTCTTTCAACATTTCAACAATTTATAATACCATACAAGATTGGAGGATAATATCAAGAACGTGACTATAGGTACCATTCAAATGATGAAGAAAAAACATGAATGAAGCCACATATTAAAGCATAGGGAATGGAGAAAAGAATGTGACAGTGTGACACTACAGGTTAAATTATTATATGGCAATGAGCAATGACTAAACCGATATACAAAAAAAAGGAAAATAAATGCATGATAGTTTAACAAAAAAAACTTTTAAAATTAGAAGTTAAAATATGTTGTACAACAAACTACACCATTGACAATCTTGGTATTGTGCTACAAAAACAAGTTAAGACAAATAAATACCCACTAACCCGTGTGTGTTTGGAACATACTCGTACCAGCTCACATAGCACTAGTTTATACGATGTACCATTGTGTCCCATTACAATTCGACGTCAGGAAAATGGACCCACATTCACATCTCATTAATCCAAGCAGCCATATAAGATCATGACAGCATTGAAATCCTAAAAGATCTAATCCGTTTAGGACATTAAACTTTCAGCAATTACAATTTACCTTATATGGCTGATCAGGAAAATGAGATGTGTCTATAAGTCCCATTTTAATGACGTAAAGAGAACAGCAATGGGCACATATTAGAGCAGAGTAAATGAAGTAAAATGGTGTGAATGTAAGAGATTATTTTTTGGATTGCCCCATGTTAAAATATTTAGTAATGAACAAAAAAACCAAAATACAATCAAGTTGTCGACATCTTAGTATTGTGCTACAAAACCAGTTGGACAAATAGATACCCGCCAGCCGAGGTGTATATAGAAGTATAGAACACATTCGCACCAATTCACGACACATTTCTTTACACCATTTACCTTTTTGTGTCCCATTACAATTCGGTTTTAAACAATTAAATGGACCCACATTCACACACAATTAATCAAAACACCCATATAAGATCATGACAGATTAAAATCACAAATGATATAATTTATTTAAACCGTTTATAATTTCAATTATATCATTAACCTGTGTGGATGTCATGATCGCCTGTGTGTGGCTATAAGTCCCATTCAAATGTTGTACAGAAGACTATAATGAGCCACAAATTACATCGTGCTAAATATAGGAAAATGGTATGAATGTTTGACGATACAAAAAACTTATCCGTTTGTTCAAATATATGTTAATGAACCAAAATATATACCGATAAACATTTTTCGTAACGTTTGGACAAATAACCCCCACCCGGCACCTAACCACGTACTATAAAATGAATCCAGAGTATCAAACAATGGAAATAAGCACTACCTTTGTACCCTGAGTACGCGAAACAAGGGTCTTGCCGACATTTCTAGTGTTGAACAGAGACGGCGCTTTGATATCGTACCAATCCTTCTTTGAAAAAGGATCCGCTCTGTTTAAAAAAACATTTTATCATCAAAACCATAATCTTAAAAACCAAAAAATACATAACTAAACAACATAAACAAAATCAACAAATTCCAACAAACACATTTCCTATAAACTAAAACCATCAAAACAATAAACATAAAAACATTTTTCAGAAACTAAATTTATAAAAAAAATGTAAAAAATAAAGGGTAACTTACGCTTTCTTCTTTCCACCCTTCTTTCCCTTGGAGATCCTCTTGTTCTTTCTGAAAAAAAATATACAAAATTATATTAGACAAATATATAAATGAATGTATAAGAGATTATTAGTTAACGTTGTACAGAGAAAAATTTTGTTATTACCCAACCGCCATGTTGTTGTTGAGTGTTTTTTGAGTGAAGAGGCTGCTGCTGCTGCTGATATGAAACCCTAGCTAGTGTTTGATCCCACTCAAAAACCCTAATTTGTGTCTATGTCTCATTTTATATTGTTTTTGAGATGTCTTGCGCTTTTGGTCCTTGGTGTTTTCTGTTTTTTCATTTATGTTTTCTTAACTTTGGTAGGTTTAGCGAAACTATCGGTAGTGGTAAATAAATAGAGTTGTTATTTAGGTTAACCCGAACAAAAAAAGACTAACTGTGTTTTGATTTTAAAAAAGGTACCTTGCCCGTACCCGGTCCTAATAACGTTTGAGTCATTCGGTTTTGAGTTAACCCGAATAACCTCAATCTTGAGATGAAAATAAAAAAAATGTATTAATTTAACTAGGAATCTCACCCATGAAAAAAGTTTGGTAGTTAACCCGATACCTCGAGTGATATTTTTGGACCCTATACCCCGACTTGACTGAAAGTATAATTATATGACTTTATAAGAAATTTAACTTATAAAATAAGGTTTTAGCGGTTTTAGTGGTTTTAGTGTATGTTGATAACTTATGTTTCTATACGCTCTTTTAGAGTAACTTATGAGAATATTAAATAAATGAATTCTTTTGTATGATGATACAGTATAAGAATAACGTTGTATCCTATTGTCACATGTTAGAAACGAGGTTTTTCGATCAGCGTTTCGTTGCGGGGTGTTTGTGTACGAAGTATTATATGCGCCGAAGATATAAAATTTTAGCCAATCTCATTTGTTCTATACTTATAAGATTTGAACAACAATGTGCTTATACCATTTTATATCAATGTCATTGATCAACCAACTTATATCAATATGATTTCTAAAGTCATTATGGAATGGATTTACAAACCAATCTTTCGAGCACGTGACAAAGTGCATTCATTCAGATTTCGCACCCGTTGTAGACCAATATTTGACGACTGCCTAGATTTTTGTGCTTGTGATTATCGTGGTGTAAATACTGGCTACAGTGACTATTACACTTCATACACATATAATGGAAGCCGGATTCCAAATGGACATTTTTATCACTTGACTCAATACGAAAGTAAGTGTTCAGATAAAGGCCAAAAATATTAATTACTATCGAGACAATACATGAAGATTAAAGAAATATGAAAGCCAAAAGATGCGTCTCGGCTCATCATTAAAACTTCCCTAATAAAATTAATGGAAGATAATTAATGTGCTGTCGTGTAGGTTTACTTTATGGATTACCAAGTTTTAAATTTATATCTTGCCGACTTTACCTAAAACAACATTTTCACGGATAGTGTACCGGTCAGATGGGAGTTTCGTGGTAAGTAGGGTGTCGAACACTTGAAGCGAGGAACACTTTCAATTTATTAATATTTTGGTTGTCTAATCTAAGTTAATTCTATTTAGATCTATTTTATTCTAAACCTATGTTAATCTTAAATGTCACGACCGGAAATTTTTATAATTTTAAATTACTATTTTACCCTTTGACTTTTTGGTTTCGACTTGACTTTTTGACTTTTGACCTTTTACGGTCACATAAAAACGATTACCGCGTAGCCGGTAAATTTTTGAAACATATTTAAATAATAAATCATATTTATTATTATTACCTCTCATTTACAAATTTATTTTTCAAACTTATTTGACTTGAAAACGAGAAGATATAGGTTATTCCTAAATTGATTTATCAAAAACGCTAAATTACGTTTTCACGACTCGGACTATAAAGAAATTTGATGTAAAACGACATTTCAGACAACTTTTCAGTTTTACCTGAGACACGAAACCAAGCAGAAAATGACTTAAATAGCCTCGCAAAGTTTTGAACACCGCACGCAACACGTACCGACACAAGAATAATTAAATTTATATTTAATTAACATTTTTATTAAATAAAAATATTTAATAAATTATTTAATGTGTTATTTCAAAAAAGTTTGTTAAAAATACGAACATTCGAATTAAAGTTTTATTTTTACGGGCAAAGCTTACCCGTGATACCCAAAATAAATAATAGATATTTTAAATAAGTTTTATAAAAACATTTATAAAATAAGTCATGTAAATACTCATTTTTATAGGAAAAATGATTTGGAAAATAACGGCGCAAGTTTCGTGTTTTGAATAATCCGTTAAGTAGCCCAAACGTGTCCCGAACCAATATTTACCAAAAGTTTCACTTTAGGTCCCTCTAGTTATATTTTCACCATCACCCCCTAATCTATATTAAGCTTGCCACTTTTGTTTTATACTTTTAAGTATAAATAGATAGCAACTAGGGTTTTCATTTCATTATATCATAAACTAAACACACACTTCCTCCCTCCTCCTCTTTCCGGCCCCGACACCCCTATTCCGGCAAACTCCGGCCAGCCGCCACCATCATCATAACACCACCTTTATCTCCTCACCACCTTCGCCATCTCCATCTTTATCCACCATACCCACGTCACCCTCGTCACCACCTTCAACCCCACCGCCATCACCACCACAACCACCCTTACCATCCCCACCTCACTACCACCTCTTAAACACAACTAGGGGTGCGTTTTGGTTCTGTCATAAACCCACACGGTGCATTTGTTCTATGGTAAAAACCACCACGAAGAGGGTTTGGTTCGTATGTAAAACAACCACCGGAGGGGCGTGTTTGTTTCTTCGTTAAACACCCGCAAGGAAAACCACCACAAGGGGTGCTTGTTTCGGCAGTTAACACCCGAATGGTGTGTTTGGTTTCGATGATAAGCACCAGCAGGGTGCGTTTGGTTTTGGGTTTAACGACCCATTTAGGGCGCGTTTGGTTGGCTGTGTATCAACCGTGACCATCTCCGCGTCCGCCTCGTCGCTGTCGTCATCATCGTTGTGATTTATTTAGTTTAGTGTGTCGGGCACAATTAGGGATTTAGTGGTTTGTTTGGTATAATCGGCCATTTAAAAATATAAAAGTTTTTATAAATATAACTGGTTAATATGGTGGTATAAATTGGTTAAATGAATGTGTCGTTTTACTATTTTCATTTTTATGTAAAACAACCTTAGGAGTGTTTGGATCTGCGTTTAAACAGAATTTAGGGGCGTTTGGATACGCGTTTAACTGGCAAATAAGGGCGCTTGGCTCTGCGTTTAGTGACAGCCCAACATGGGTGTTTGTTTCTGGGTTTAACAGCCCATACAGGGCTGTTTGGTTCAGCCATTAGGGTGCGTTTGGTTCAGCTCATATAGAGCGTTTGGTTTTGCGTTTAACAACACGTAGGTTGTGTTTTGTTTCATTTATTCGGGTTATACACTTTGTTACATGTATAAACGAATAAGTCATGCCGAAATTTCTATAAATTCCTATACTTAGTAATTCTTACTATAATCCTAATATTTTAGAAACCCGATAAAAGGAAATATATATATATATATATATATATATATATAAGATTTTTAATCTATAATTATACAATAATCCGACAACAAACGAAAATCATACTTTTACAAAAGAAACAACTATTTTAATTACAACCCGTTAAGAAAAGGAAATATTAATTTATAAAACATTATTTTATAAATTCCCGACTAGAAAATAAATATTAAGACTTTAATGGTGGCCCTATTGCTTTTGGAGGAAGTAAAGGTTACATAACTGGTAAAGGTAAAATAAAAACAGGAAAGTTAGATTTTGAAGATGTGTGCTTGGTATGTGCTTAATTACACATACCATTTTCCATTGAAAACGGACTTAAAAGACTAAAAACATTCCAAAAATACATTGTATTTGTATGTTTTGCGTTTGTATTGTGCAGGAGACGGATATTCAAGAAAAGGAACAAAAATAAAGCCAAAAGCAAGCAAATCCAAGCACGAAATGGAAAGGACAAAGTCAAAAGTCATCGAAATGAAGAAAATACAACTTTAAGGACTAAAACTGCCAAACCTCAAGTTGTATTACAAAAGATTAAAAGACAAGGGTCAAAA
>BQNB010075354.1:0-31491 GCA_026074375.1 Tanacetum coccineum
AATGCAAAAATTAAGCAGCATTACAAGGAATTGTATGATTCTATTAATATCACACATGCTAAACATATCGAACAGACAACTGCCTTGGTAGGTATGCTATAGATGTTGAACCAATTCCCCCTCGCAATAGGAACAATAGGGAAGTTCATCTAGTTTATCTCAGGCATCTTAAGGAAAGTGTAGAAACCCTTTGCGAAATAGTATAGGAAGCTAAGGTTGAAAGACCCTTAGATAGATTAATGGTCTCTGCTTGCCGTTACACTAAACACTCTCAGGAACTCTTAGAATATGCGATTGGCACTTGTCTGAAAGACTTTAACAAACGAGATAAAAAGCATGCTCCTACCCCTTTAATTAGGAAAAAACAAGTTACTTTTGATGAACAATGTGACACGTCAAATAGTAACATACACAATCATGTAGAGGAACTGAACACTCAGAAGACTAATGTCCTTGTGCCCCCTTCTACAGGTTTAACCGGTTGCACCAATGCTAGCAGATCACAGCCTAGGAGCAATACCAAGAAAAATAGGATCTCGCCAGCTAAAAGTGTCAACAAGATGAAAGTAGAAGAACACCCTAGGATAAATAAGTCTAACTTATGAACCACGAATCATGTTGATTCTAGTAGTAGCTCTAAGCGTACTGTAATTAATTCAAATTATGATTCTGTTTGCCAAACATATAACAAATGTTTAATTTCTACAAATCATGATGTGTGTGTGGTTGATTATTTGCACTCTCTTAAGAAATCCCCATCTATTCATAATATTCATGATGTTATGCGCAAAGTTAAGCAAGTTTGGAAACCTAAGCAAGTTAGGCAAGTATGGAAACCCACAGGCAAAGTGCTTGCCAGTGTTGGTCATCAATAGAGACCTATAGGCAGAATATTCACTTTAGGAGAACAGTGCCCTTTAACTAGGCTTACTAAACTCAAAGTAGTATTCAATAAGCAAACCGAGCATCAGGCCATTACTTGTGCTAACCAACATGAACCCAACCAAAATTAGGGATCCAACTTTCCAAACTCTCCATCTTTGTTTGTTTTCAAATGCAGGTCGTACAGATCATCCTTTGGTATTTGGATTTAAGTTGCTCAAAACACATGATGGGGGATCGCTCACGGCTCAGGAATTTCATGAAAAAGTTCATTGGGACAGTTAGATTTGGGAATGACTACTTTGGTTCTATTATGGATTATGGAGACTATGTGATTGGTGATAGTGTAATCTACAGGGTATACTATGTGGAAGGACTAGGACGCAAACTGTTCTCTGTCGGACAATTTTGCGACTCTGATCTGGAAGTTACATTCAGGAAACATTCATGTTATGTTTGAGATACGGATGGTGTTGAATTAATTAAAGGGTCTCACGGTTCTAATTTTTACACAATCTCGGTAGAAGACATGATGAAGTCCTCTCCCATTTGCCTGTTGTCTAAGGCCTCCAAGAACAAATCATGGTTATGGCATCGTCGTTTAAACCACTTAAACTTCGGCACCATTAATGACCTTGCAAGAAAGGACTTAGTTAGAGGCTTACCTAGATTGAAGTTTGAGAAAGATCATCTCTGCTCTGCATGTCAACTAAGAAAGAGCAAAAAGCATACAAACCCAAACCTGAAAACCCCAACTTAGAAGTTCTTAATACCCTTCATATGGATTTATGTGGCCCGATGCGAGTGCAAACAATTAATGGGAAGAAATACATCTTAGTCATCGTTGATGATTATTCTCGGTTTACTTGGGTCAAGTTTTTGAGATCAAAAGATGAAACCCCATAGGTCGTCATCAAATTTCTGAAGCAAATACAAGTCGGTCTTAACAAAACTGTCAGATACTTCCGTACCGATAATGGAATAGAATTTGTTAATAAATATTTGACTGAATATTATGAACGTGTTGGCATTTTTCACCAAAAGACAGTTCTGAGGACTCCACAGCAGAACGACATCGTTGAAAGATGAAACTGTACCCTTATAGAGGCTGCTAGAACAATGCTGATATTTTCTAAGGCTCTGATGTTTTTATGAGTAGAAGCTGTGGCGACTGCTGGTTACACCCAAAACTGATCCCTCATTCACACCCGTCACGACAAAACCCCATATGAACTGGTGCATGATAAGAAGCCTGATCTTACCTTTTTCCGTGACTTTGGTGCTCTTTGTTACCCTACAAATGACAGCAAAGATCTTGGAAAATTACAACCAACAACTGATATTGGAATATTCGTTGGTTATGCTCCTAGCAGGAAAGGGTATAGAATCTACAACAAAAGAACCCAACGAATTATGGAAAATATTCACGTTTAATTTGATGAGCTGACTGACCAAATGGCTCTTGTGCAAATCAGTACAGGACCCGCTCCTACTTTTCTGACGCCTGGATAAATAAGTTCAGGGCTCGTACCAAATTCGGTTCCTGCAGCACCTTATGTACCCCCCCACAAATAAAGAACTAGAGATTTTTTTCCAACCAATGTTCGATGAATATATGGAACCTCCTCGTGTTGAAAGACCGATCTCTCCTGCTCTAGCAGTTTCAGTCCTAGTTAATTTAGTCGGTATACCTTCATCTACTACCATTAATCAAGATGCACCTTCTCCAAGTCATTCACCGTCATCTTCGGCATTACAATCTCTAAGTTTACATCAAGGCATTGCAGCTGAATCTACTCTCATTGAAGACAATCCCTTTGCTCCTGTTGACAATCATCCCTTCTTAAACGTATTTGCTCCGAAACCTAGTTCTGAAGCATTAGCATTCAGGGATCTTAGTTCAGCAGAATCTCCTTATGTCTCTCAAATACTTCATCATCTTGGGAAATAGAGCAAAGATCACCCGCTGGATAATATTATTGGCAATCCCTCTCGGCCGGTATCCACTAGAAAACAACTGGCAACCGATGCCTTATGGTGCTTGTATAACTCTGTACTGTCAAAAGTTGAACCAAAGAACTTCAAATCTGCAATTACCGAAGATTACTGGTTTCAAGCTATGCATGATGAGATTCACGAATTTGGTCGACTTCAAGTATGGGAATTAGTTCCTCAACCAGACTATGTCATGATTATTTCTCTCAAGTAGATTTACAAAGTTAAACTTGATGATTATAGTGATGTTCTGAAGAACAAGGCTAGGTTAGTGGCTAAGGGATATCGATAAGAAGAGGGCATTGATTTCAAGGAATCATTTGCACTGATTGTACGTATCGAGGCTATTCGTATCTTCATCGCCAATGTCGCCTGTAAAAACATGACTATCCATCAAATGGATGTAAAGACAACATTTTTGAATGGCGAATTGAAGGAAGAAGTCTATGTTAGTCAACCAGAAGGTTTCGTTGATCCAGACCATCCGACACATGCTTATCGTATGAAAAAGGCTTTGTACGGTTTAAATCAACCTCCCCGGGCGTGGTATGATACCTTGTCACTATTTCTTCTGGACAAGAAATTTTCCAAGGGTGCAGTTGATCTGACACTATTCACTGGAAAACAGGCAAATGTATTCTTCTTGTTCAAATATATGTAGATGATATCATTTTTGCCTCGACCGACCCTAAAGCATGTGACATATTTTCCAATGAGATGAGCTCTAAATTTAAAATGTCAATGATGGGGCAAATGTCTTTTCTTAGGTTTACAAGTTTCTCAAAATCCCAAAGGCATTTTTATTAATCAATCAAAATTTGCTCTTGAAATATTAAAGAAATTTGGGATGGATTCTTGTGACCCTGTTGATACACCCATGGTGGATCGACTTAACCTGGATGAGGACCCCTTAGGGATTCCAGTTGATCAGACTCGATTTCGTAGTATGGTCGACTCCCTAATGTATCTCACTGCCAGCAGACCCGACCTTGTATTCGTTGTATGCATGTGTGCTAGGTATCAAGCTTTGCCTACTAAAAAGCACCTTGAAGCACTTAAACGGGTCTTTTGGTATCTCAGAGGAACCATTAATTAGGGTCTTTGGTATCCGAAAGACACCGCTATGGAACTAACGGCCTATGCAAATGCGGACCATGCAGGTTGTCAAGACACACGAAGAAGTACGTCAGAAAGTGCTCAGTTCCTTGGAGAAAAACTAGTCAGCTGGTCATCAAAGAAACATAAGAGCACTGCGATCTCAACATCAGAGGCTGAATACATTGCCATGTCTGGATGTTATGCTCAGATACTTTGGATGAGATCACAGCTTACAGACTACAGCTTTGTCTTCAGTAAGATTCCATTATATTGTGACAATCGCAGTGCCATTGCTCTCTACTGCAATAATGTCTAGCACTCCCGGTCCAAGCACATTGACATACGACACCATTTTATAAGAGAGCAAGTTGATAAAGGCATGGTTGAATTGTACTTCAAGACGACGGATTATCAGCTCACGGATATATTCACCAAAGCATTACCAAGAGAGCGGTTCGAATTTCTACTCTCGCGTCTTGGTATGAAGAGTATGTCTCCGGAAACTCTTAAACGTCTTCAAGATGGAGAAGAGGAGTAAAGTATGGTCCTCCCATATCCTATGTAAATATGTATATAACTCAAATCTAAAAAGAAAATACAAAAATATAAAACCTACAAAAACCATAAAAATCAGAAAATAGAAAATAACAAAAATAGTTTTTCAAGACATGTCTTCCATTTATCGATAACATTTACGGTCCTAGAAATGTCATTCAATAATGACACGGGTCTTTAAATGAAGCTCGAACGGAAGTTCAAACTTTTCAAAACATGTCTTTAAGGCTTGTAGTTATTTCTGACTGCAAACCGCTTTTCAATATGAGGAAATCATGTCGCCAAAAAGACGGTTATTCCTGACAATGGGTGATTAAGTTCTCTCAGGCATGGATTACTTTATATCCATGCAACTCCGACTTAATGTAGGTTTTAGTGCATTATTTATTGATTTAGAAGAGAAGTCTTCTTTCTTTAACCAAATGATTTTTTGTCTGTGATTCTTCAGAAAATTATTTGTGTTACTCGCGGTGGAAAAGTGTTGTTTGAAAATTTATTAGACTTGAATTTTCAACATTTGACACTCAATCATTGACTACAGCTCTTTCAATAGAAAACGAGTCTTTGATTGAGGGGGAGAGTGATTTCAAATTTATGACATCTAACGGGCATTTTTACTCATCAAATAATTAATTGGGAAAAGGTTTTGTAATGATCAGGTTTACAAATTAAAGGGGAGTTAAATTTAGTTTATCTCAAAGGGACAAATGTGTCAATAATTTGTGAATTTAGGGACTTATGTGCAATTTTCTAAATATTTCCTAGGCTTGTATAACTACAAGGTCCATTTGTGCTATTTTTGAAACTTGTTCTAACCTATTAGTACTCTTTACCTGAAAGAGAAGGTCTTAGAAAGTTTAAGGACCAAATCTGCCAAATGGTAAAGATCTTAAGGTATATAAGTGTCAGTGAGTTATATTCGGTCAAACCTTTAAAATATCTAGTCAAACTTTCTTTCTCAAAAATATCTCACGCAACTCGCTAGGTTGAGTGCTTCATTGATTTTTGATTTCTGTGGCTTATCTTGTTAAGGTACTTGTTGTTTTTTATCTCTGTCATGTAAACATCTTTAATCTAAAACATGGTAGCCTTAATCACATTAAATCGCCATAAATCCATGATTTTGACTAAGTTTATCATCTAAATTTTGGTTTGTGTTTGGTTTGATGATCTAACTACTGGGATGTGTTAAGAAAGTATAAATGATGCCTTGTTAGTGCCTGAATTGCCCCCCTTGCATCATTCTATAGTTTTGATGATTTTCGTGTATATAGTTGACTATTGGTAGTCAAAATCGTTATTTATTGTTGGTTGGTGTTACTGAATGTTGCTAAGAGGTTGATAAAGTAGTCTAAGTGTTATTCGTGTGTTTCATTGAAACTTATTAGCTGGTTGTGTGTGATTATAAGCCTTAGCGAATTGCATATGTGCTATGTAGGGAGTTGTGATGATTCTATGTAGCGAGTTGAGTGTCTTTTTCTTTGTAGCGAGTTAATGTTGATGCTTAGTAGCGAGTTATGAATATTATATTTTCATGAACAGGCAACTCGCTAATCTGTAGCGAGTTGATGAAGATTTATATTTTTGGTAAAATATTCAACTCGCCTTTAGCGAGTTGCCTTTAGCGAGTTATCATTGGCGAATTGAATATTCTCTATTATTTAAATGTGTGCAGGTAACTCGCTACTTTTTAGCGAGTTAAAGAAAGTTTTATTTATTATAATAATTAACCCTCTATTTCAAAATTTTCCAATTTGGTAGCGAGTTAAGTGTTTATTATATCATGATTTAGCGAGTTAGGTGTAGCGACTTGAGGATCATTCTTTGAATCATTTAGCGAGTTGTCATTAGATTGGTTTAGCGATTTGTCAAATATCTTTGGGTCAACTTATTCCAAGGTTGACATCACTTTGAGCAATTGCTCCCATCTAACATCATATATCTGTATGTATGTCCTGTTGTTGAATCTATGTGTGCAGATATAATGGCTGACTTGAACATTCCTATGGAACAAGCTCCTGCTGTCGCACCACCTACCAGAATAGATGATCAGATATTGCCGTTAAGCAAGTGGGTGCCCATCGGCAAGAGCAACAACGTACTTGATGTACACAAGCCTTAGAGGAATCCGATCTTCCTAATTGTTGTGGCCTTACTAAAGAATATGAACTTCTTTAGGGCCTTTACGGCATCCTCTACGATTCCAGCTATCTACATTTAGCAGTTTTGGGACACCATGTGCTTTAACTCATCTACTGGGTTGTACAGTTGTCAGCTGGATGAGCAATGGTTCAACCTTCACAAAGACATTCTCAGAGATGCTCTCAAAAGTACTCTAGCTAATAACAACAATCCCTTTGTTGCTCCACCATCAAGTGATACTTTTATCGAGTATGTCAACACTTTAGGATACCCTAGCACTCTCAAGAACGTATCAGCAATGTCTGTTAATGCTCTCTATCAACCATGGAGAGCCATCTTGTCTATGATCAACATGTTCCTTACAGGCAAACCTGTTGGATTTGACAAACCAAGACATCCAGTGCTTTAGATACTTTGGGGTATCATTCATCGCTTCAACATCGACTACGCTAAAAGAATTTGGGAAGAGTTTGTTCAATCCGTATAGACATTTCTCACTGACAGGAAGAATCTTGCTACGGCTGCACGTGGAAAAAAAAGACCGCTCATCTTCGTATTCCAAGTGTCAGGTTCACCAAACTGATCATCCATCATCTAAGAACCAAGCACAACATTCATCAAAGGACTGGTTAGCCTCTTCACTACTCACACGAGGAAAGCATTCTAAATACTCTTAGATTTGTTGGAAAGGATGGTAGAGAAATATTTGGCATGCCGATACATGATGCTCTAATCACTGATGAAATTAAAGGAGCACCCTACTACGGTGACTACCAAGAGCATGTTGCCAAGTATCAACAATTTCTGGATGAAGAACGTGGCAAATCTGAGAAAGGAGGAGCAACAGAGTCTCTTAAACCTACCAAGGTCACTAAACCCAAGGCAGCAAAGCCTACTAAACCTGCTGGTGACAAAGCACCAAAGCCCACCGCTACTCAACCACCTAAACCCAAACTAGCACCTACTCAACCATCAAAAGCGGTCTCAGAAAAGAAACATAAACCGGTTAAAGAAACTCCTGATGAACCCTCACCAGAAAGAGATCTAAGTGTGGACTAGTGACAAAAAAGCGTAAGCCTAAAAGTCCACTCAAGTTGGTTGATGAACCTAGTGATGAAGGTGTTCCGGTTGAGGAACCTGCCTACAATGAGGAAGATGCAAACCTTCAAAGGGCTCTGGAGCTAAGTCTAATAGAACAAGGGGCACAAACATAGGGACCATCTTGTCTAGTGGTAATAAGGGAACCTGAGTCAGGGAGAATTCAACCGCTTCCAGAGGTACAAGGAAAGGGAAAAGAGAAAGTCATTGAAGAACAAGCTGCTCATGATCTACTCACCCTTTAGACTCCATAGAAGAAGAGTCTGGCAGATCAATTCATCTTCAGAAGCGCCCTCCTATGCCTACTGAGTCCTCTACACATATGGAGTCACTTTCCATGGATGCGGAACTAAATCTGACTGACAGTGAAACATAATCAGATGAGGAAGCGTCTAAGATCAATGCTGGAAATCAAGAAGGCTAGGCTGGACCAAACCCTGGTATACAAGATGAAGGCCAGGCTGGACCAAACCCTGGTGAACAAGATAAAGGCCAGGCTGGACCAAACCCTGGTATTGCTGCAGAGTCTTAACTTCAAACAAGTCATGTGGTTCAAGTTGGACCAAACCTTGAACGCATGGACTTAGGGACCTCTGATGCTTCAACTCAGCAAAAACCTGATCAAATAGATAAGGAGTTTACCACAACTGCTTACCCAAATGTTTAAGGGAATCTTAAACTGCTAACTGAAGATCAGGTGATACTTGAAGAACCTGCAAGCTCCACGGGAACCCTGTCCTCTCTTTAAAACCTTGATAAAGATCTCAACTTTACTGATCAGTTTTTCTTAGAAAAGCCACATGAAGAAGAATCAGGGAAAACGAATGCTGAAATAAAGGTTCAGTCAATGGTTTCAGTCCCCATTCATCAAGACACTTCCTCGGTTCCCCCAATGACTACTCCGGTTATTGATCTCACGACTATGCAATCTGACTCTTCACTCCCAACATCAACAGCAACAACCTCAATAATCACAACAACAACAGCAATTCCACCAACACCTCAACCATAACAAAGCACCACAGATCCGATCCTAGTAAGTCGTATAGGTAAGCTGGAACAACATATGGCGGATCTGATTCAAAACAACTTAGCCCTGGAGGAAAGGTTGGACAAGCATGGGACCCGGCTATACAACTTGGAGAATCTCAATATTCCCCATAAGGTAAGCCAAGCAGTTGATGAGATAGTCACTAACGCAGTAGATCTTCGAGCTCGCTTCAGGGATCTGCCCATTGTTGATATAAAGGAAATTCTTCAACAATGGATGTTTGAAGACGACCCATACAAGGCTCATACCATTCACAATGACTTATATGAAGACCTACAAAAGTCATTGGAGTTAGATTATTCCAATCAACATCTAGCTGATCTGGAGGAAGCTCGTAAAAAGAGACGTGACATTCCAAGAACTCCTCCTAGGTCTCCACCTTCACCGCCACCACCACCACCTCCTCCAGCAGGCGCATCTGGTACTCCAGGTACATCAGGAGCATCAGGGTCTTCTCAGTTACCGCCACCTCCTCCTCCTCCATCTACTGGTACATCTGGAGCTGCTCAGCAACAAGGTAGTAAAGCTCCAAGTTCATCCAAGACGGCAGCCTCAGCATCACAATCTATGGCTTGGACTACATCTGACACTTGATTTAAGTCAACTGATTTTAAGGCAGCTCAAGAGTTATCTCCTACTGATTCTCTGATGCAAGATGATTCCACCCCCGATGAGCAGGTACTTTTGTCTGATGATGAAGACTTCGGGAATGATCACCTACCAAAAGCTAACTCGAGACAAGACTGGTGGAAACCACTACCTGAAGAGGAAAGACCAGCAACTCCTAAACCTGCTTAGACCATTCCTTCTTCCCACAAGTCAAATGTGGAGAACAATTGGGCTTCTGCATTGGCTACAACTTATGAGCCCCCAACTGAGAACTTATTACTTGCAAAGACCAGAGACATGACGACTTTCCTGAAATGGTACTGCCGACAAGTGAACAAGACTGAGCTTACACAAGAAGGAGATCAAGTTAGAATCAATGTCAACCGACCACTGCCTCTTAGTGGTCCTCCAAGTCACGTCACTATTTAAACAGAATTCTTCTTTAATAAAGACTTAGAGTATTTACGATATGGCAGCAACGAAAGCTGTCCTGCACTCTCAATTTCCAAGATGAAGGCTGCAAGCTATCCTGACTTTGGTCTTGAATTACTAGTGCCTGAGCAAATGTGGATTGATGATGTGTGTAGTTATGACGTAAGTGCAAAATATGGCATCTCTCACTGGTGGTTTACTCGACAGAAGTTCTACATTGACAGACATGATTCTTCGTCACATCGAAAAGATGTCAGAACACATATGCGGATTCTTAGTGTCGTTAGAATTAAAGCCTACTCAAGATACATATATGACTACTTGAGCGAAATTATCCTCCGAAGAGCTGATCACCAAGAACACATGATTGCTAAAAAGGATTTCAAGAACATGTATCCTAGTGACTTTAAAGACCTGAATTTGCTCCTTTTGCAAGGACATCTCGATCATCTTTCTGGTTCAGACAAACAGATGTTATCAACTGCTATCAAGCTGTGGACCCGAAACTTAGTGATTCGACAGCGGGTTGAAGACTTCCAACTCGGTATTTAAAGCTACCAAACTCAGTTGAACCTTACTAAACCAGGATGGGATGCTACAAGATACAAGTTCAAGCATGATTATACCATCATTGAGTCTCCTTGAGCAGTCGTGTTCCTGGTCAACATCAATGAACGAAAGATAATGCGGCTCAACGAGATATACAAGTTCAGTGATGGCACGTTGACATGTATTCTAGAAACACTGGATTACAGAGTCAAGGAATTCAAGATCAAGCAGCTCAATCCGGGTATGAATACGCGCTTCTAGACTGAAAAGGACGTGACAAGGAGCAAAGAGTTCATTACGGCTATTAAAAGGCGACTGAAGACAAGAAGGATTTACCGGAACCTGGAATGCTTTGTTGGTAGACGTGTTCATGATATTGACTACAGGCTTCTTCAGAGAACTGAATGATATCGTCATTCCATTTAAAAGGTCAATATCATATGTATTATATTGTAAACTTTGTACATTATATAATTATGTAGTTATCAGTGTTATGTGTTAGTTATGATTTTTTCACGAGTTTCTCGTTAAGCTCTAAATCATTTATAAAATCATCATAAGCGACACTAACAAACTCCCTCACTAATTGAGGGGGAGCATATATCGGTTCTAATATCGGCTTGTATTTAATCAGACCACACTTTCTCCCAAATTTCTCTAACATATTTAAATCAATTGAGATCCTAAATCTCAAAGGGTTTGAAATTTTTGATTAGGGGAGAGAATGTGATTTTAATATGAATTATGGGAAAATTTTGATCTATTAAGACTCAAGCAGGTACTCCTTCCTCCATGTGTCAAACAATTTTGATTACCGATGCACGTGTTGAGGGGGATCGTTCCTAAATATAATCAAAACAATCAAGGTACAATGGCTTTGATATTTATATCACAAGTACCTTGGTTGATTTGTCAAATGGTTTATGGCAAGGTGAACTGTACCAAAAGACCGACCCTGTAATTACTTTATCAGAGTTATAAGGATGGTAAGGTTAGGTACTCGTTCTTATGATCCCGCCAGAGCTGGAGGGATCTACACAGAGATAATCCACTAGTTAGTGTAGAAGTCCTAGGTATGATTACAAAAGGAGTATTGTGAGAATAAGGGAATAGTGCGGACTAAGATGGATCTAGTACTGGAACATACCCAACAAGGTATTAGTAATGAAGTCTCGGTAAGCACTGAAGGGGTTGCAGAATGAAAAAGAAATATTAAGATAAAGGGTGAAAAGAAAGAAGCCCTCCTTAAACATTAGGCAGAAACCGGGTCACTACATATGTTGTCAGAATCACATGGTTGATTGCTGACATTGAAGACTAGTATCATGGACCTAGTGATACGTTGTACGACTAGCCACTCAAGATCCCTCAAAGGATTCTTGTTTCATTTCTCACGGAGATCAATACATTTCTATCATCTCTCTCACTCCAAGTTAGATGATATTGAAAAGGTGGCAGTCCGCTCCAGCCTCCGACTACTAAAACCAAAAAGTGCACTATAGAGTCTAGAGCCACGAGATCATCCATAAATCTCATTAGGACACTAATACAAACTATGCTTGCTCATCACACACTGTGATTACAAGTAAGATTTTAAGAGTCCTACGCATTATCCTCGTGGTATTGCCAGAACATCCGAGTGATACGAAAGTACTCACAATGAAGATGGAAATCCTTCTAGAGCCAACATCAAACAAGCTCTTGGTAGGTGACATGTGAGATCCACTATGGATCAAACTTGTGACAAATGGAAAGCAACAATGGTGCGATTCTTTATGAATCAAACTTGTTCCAGGCAGTGAATTGACGAATAGTTTTTGAAAAACCTTTCGATGTGCTCAACAATTGTTTTTCGAGCACATTGACTGTGTATATCTTTCAAAACAAATGTGTTTCTGATGAAATTTGATTTTCTGATATAAAACCGTCGATGTGTCACAAAAACTCTTTTCTGAGTGACACACGATTGACTTTCAAATCAATTTTTCATTAATCAGTGGGTTTGATTAATATTTCACCTGGTTCCACATCATATCCTACTTTTGTCTACTTTGGACGCTCCGGTTTGAGATGGGATAGTGCAAGCTACAAAACCCTGTCAAGGAGATTCTTCAGAATTCTACCTGATCACAGACAGTATTTATACCGATTAACGGGGAACCGTGGTTCTTGCAACCTTATTCAACGAAAGTGAACAAAGACACTTTCATTTGTTTATCACTAACATATACTTGCAGGAATCCCGATGGTTGCAGCAGCTGGCCAAAAATACGTCAATTCACAACCTCATGCTCACACTTCCCACCCTTAATTAAAGACATCATGATCACTGAATGACCTACAACATAGCTTCCACAACTCTGATGCTTACTACCATGATCCAGAAAAGTGTGAGCATGCCTGTCCGAAGGTCACAACATCACATGGAGGCAATACTTCACTACAAGGATAATTAAGAGATTTGTTGTGGCTGATGATCTCAAAGAAAGCTCAAAGATCACATAAGTCAAAGGAACTAAGCTCAAAGATCACTAAATTATGTACAAAGAGATCAAAGAATGAAGAATCAAAGATTACGAGCTGAAGTCAAAAAGTTCAAGACTTAAAATGCTAGGATTCATATTGTATTTTTAGGGGTGATCTCCCTTAGGGGGAGATTGTTAGGTTCATAAAAAGACTCGGTCACCCCATGTATTATCTAGAATAGCATAGCTCATAGTCCTAATGTAAGCGTATGACTTATGGTATTAGGTCGGGTCTTTACCCACATGTAAGCCCACACCATAGCCTATTTTCTAGGGCATGTAACTCACTATATATGCCTCTTTCCAGCCATGGAAAATAGGTTTAGGTTTGTTCAATTTTACAAAAACACACATAAGGTTTTTATCTCACTAGAAATTCTCTTCTTTCTCTCTCTAGAATCGACCCAACCCTTAATCTTGCCTTTGTGTTATGATATCCAATATCCTACAAAATCTTTTATATATGTTAGTTGGTAAGTGTATGTGTTTTCCTTGGAGGGTCGAAGATAGAAATAAATGAGTAAGGATTAAAATCGAACCACGATATGTTTCACAACAGCATAACGAAATTGGCTTCTTTGAACTAAATGATGTGTAAATATTTTCAAAAAAGACGAGAGAGGTTGGGTTTCAATTATTAAAATTAACAAGAATATGGTTATAAAGTTGTTAAAGGCTTATGGTTAGGTTTTAAAAACAGTTATAAGTTGTTAGTTTGGATGTGCAGGTGTTTCTTAGGTCGAAATCAGATTGAACCAAAACTGAGAAAGTAGGTTGGACAGATTAGAGTATATAATGTGATTAGCTCCAATGGGTAGATTAGAGTATATATACTAACTAATGGTTTAGGTTTCAGATCTTATAATATGTCATTATATTTGTAGCTTGAAATTGTTTACGTATATTTATTTATTTGAAGTCTATTATGTTACGTATAACTTTTAAAATAATAGGCCGAGGAGGATTCTACAAAGGTTAAACATACCTCACTGGAGGGGAAATTTAGGACATTGGAAGTAATGGGGCCAGATGGGCATTCGAGTTTATACGAGAATGAACTAATTGATGTGTAATTATCAAATGGGATGGGGTTCAATTATTGCGTACCAAACTGAAGAGGAAGTCTGTTCAAGATGAACCTGATCAACCTGAAGGAATTATTATCGAGGCAGTTCTTATAAAGTTGTAACATACATAATTTCTCTGCTCTTTTGTTATTATATACTTATGACATAATATTTAATTTGCTAGAGTACAATGAAAGAAAAGGCACCTCCAGTCACGATCACAGTCAAAATGAGAATGTGTGACAGTGTTGGGCGACATTCGAGTGTGCTGTTAGGTGGGAGAGTGTGGATAAGAGATGGTGTACAATGAGAAAGGATTTTTGACGGAGGGAAATGGAGTGAAATTCAAACGGCTTCAACAATCGTAGACAATCCTCCCCGGCAGCAGCGCCAAAAACTGATCCGTTAAGATTCAACCCTTAATATATAGTAAATATATATAAAATATACTTATAAATATATAAAAAGGAGGGTAAGAATCAAAAAATCACAATTATAGTAATCCGGGAGTATGATTCCCGGGTCGTTATCCCCAACGAGGAATGCAATTGAAAGTTGAGAGTCGTTTTGAGAATCGATGTTTGAATAGGATAAGATTGATATTGGTTTTCTAAAACTACGAGAAAATTAAGGCAAAATCTAAAAAAACACTTAAGGGAAGACAAATTTCAACTAAAAACGCAAAACGGGAATCCTAAACAGGACCTAAAAACTCTAAATTATTAAAATTAAGCCTAAAATGATCTTTTTGGTTTTTATAAGACTTAATTGACTAAAAAGCTAAAATAAAGAAAACTAGACTAAAAACGAAGGAGATTTGAGCTTGAAAACACTAAAAACGTGAACGGGAATGAATCCCGTTCTTTAAAAAATGAAATTTTGCAATTTAAACCCTACGGAAACAAAACTAATTTTCCTAGAAACTATATGATAAAAGAAAATTTTCTAAAAAAGAAATATATTTTTTTGACTTTTTTATAATTTTTTATGAATTAAAAACGATTTAAAAAAAAATTAAATATAAAAAATACTAAACGTTTTATAAAAATACTGAAAAAATTATAAAAAACAGCTTGAATAGTGTAGAATCTAAGAAAAATAAGCTCATGAAAACAGCTTAACAAATAAGCTGCGAAATAAGCTAAAACAACTTATTATATTAAAAGGCTAAAACGTGTATAAAACTTAACTAAAGGAAGATCCTAACGGATGAGCTAGTATAGCACAATGGTTAAAGGTGTGGGATAAAAACACTTGGTGAGGGTGGTAGAGGTCCCGGGTTTGAGTCTTGCTCACCCGGGGCTTCCCACTATCCCAAGTGTTTTTGTTTTGGCCATTTTTTTTACAACTTTTTTAAGGACAGAAAATAAGCACTTTTTGAAAAGACACTATTTTTTTAAATCAAGAATAAGCACTAAAATAAGCTAAACAAGGCAGAACAAGCTTAAACACTACTAATCCTATAAAATGCAAACTGTTAAGCTATTTAACCTCAAATAAGTAAACTAAAAAGAAAGTTTAGCTAAAATAGATGATAAGCTATCTATAAAAATCACTTTAAGAACAACAATAAGCAAGCACAATAAGCTAGAATGACAGAAAAGCTAAAAAGGCTTAAAAACACTTAAAATTGACACTAGAAAGCAAATAAGCTCAAATAAGCAAATGGCAAAACCAAATAAGCTAAAATGGGCTTATACTAACCTAATAAGCTAGACTAAACCTAAATAAGCAATAACAATAAGCAGATAAGCTAAAATAAGCAAAATGAACCTTTTGGCCAAAACTGATAAGCCAAAAGGCCTATAGGGACTTTTCTAGCTTAAAAATAAGCTAGCAAAAGGATCCTTATGGCTTAGTGACTTATACCACTGAAAAGAATGGCCAAAAAGCTACAATAAGCTCCAAAGAAAAAGCATTTTGAAACTCAAACAAGCACTTAAAAAGCTTCATGAAAAGGGCATCTCACACAGATTCAACACTTAGAAAAATTTGGGAAAATTAACAAAACAACACTTTTGAGCTTAAAAATAAGCATTCTAACATATCCTTATGGATTTCAAACCTACAAACAGATCAAAATTAGACCCCAAAGAACACATAGCAACAATCTAAAAGCATTTTGAAATAAAGGATAAGCCACAACAAGCATTTGAAAAAGCAAAATCTCAAAATTTCTTAAACACTTAGCACTTTTGACAGTTTTGGCAAAACACAAAACTAACAAATTCAGGCAATGAGTCTTTGTTTCTACCTGTTTTTAACACATGCATAAACACAAAAACATCACAAATCAACAATAAGCAAGAGCATAATCAAATAAGCCAACAAGATCAGTTATAAACCTACAGTTTCAAACCACCAATTCTTTAAACCTTAACAATTAGATTTAACACTTAAAAACTTAAATAAAATTACTTTTATGACTACTTTTAACTAATCTAAACTGACTCAAAAGCATAAAGTAAGTTTTGATCCATTTTTACCCATTTTAACCCTTGACCCAAACACCCCTTTAGAAACAGTTTTAGTTCATTTAACTTGATAAAAGCTATTTAAGCTAAAACTCTTCAAAGACCAGATGGTAAACAGCTTATAACAAACTAAATGAACAAATATAAGCAATCAAATAAGCCAGAATAATAAGCTAAGACACTATGCTATTATTTTTGGTTTTTTCAACTGTTTTATATCAAAAGCTTATTAAAATGAAATTTAAACTACAAACTAAGCACAATAAGCATTAAACAATAGTGATAAGCAACATTAAGCTAATAACATCAGTAAAAAGCTAATATTAAGCAGTAGAATAAGCAGTCAAACAATAAGCATATAAAGTAAGCTTTAAAAGAGAGAAATGAAATGTACCTTAATCCCTTTGCACAAAACAGGGATAATAAGGCTCTAAGAGCTAATCAACAAGCTCTGGCTTGTTTAGAACAAGCCAGTAAGTCCATAAGCCCATCCACAATTGGCTTATCATCCATTTCCAAAGCTTAGGTAAATTTAGGGGGTGAATTTGTTTGAGTAAAGCTCAGTAAAGCTTTGATGGCTTTACTGAGTAAAAAGCTAGCTTATGAGTAGATTTAAGAGCTTATTTAGCTTAAGTGAACATAAGAGAGCTTATTTAAACATTTTGCATAAAGGTAATTATGAAAGGACAATTGAATTAAGAGTAAACTTTAACTTTTATTAATAGAAAACTGATTACAACTTGAAAAGGAGATTACAAAGACAGAATTAAAATTACATTTGTAACATCCGGGAATTTTCGAAATTTTTAAAGGACTATTTTAATCTTTGACTTTTCGAGTCTGACTTGACCTTTTTGACTTTTGGTCGTTCATTGTCACATAAAAGCAATTACCGCGTGACCGGTAAAATTTTCGGAACATATTTTAAATAATCAATCATATTTATTATTACATCTCTCAAGGGAAAATTATTTTTAACTTATTTGGCTCGAAAACGAAGCAGATATATGTTATTTATAAGCTGACGTATCAGAAACGAACCACTAAATCACGTTTTCACAACTCGGACTCTAAAGCAATTTGATGTAAAACGATATTCCAGACAACTTTTCAGTTTTACCCGAGACTTGAAAACAAGCAGAAGATGGCTAAAACAGCCTCGCTAAGTTTTGAAAACTGCACGCAACGTGTACCGACACAAAAATAATTAAATGATTTAATTATCACTATACATTTAATAAAAATATTAAATAAAATCATTTAATATTTTATTTATTTAAGCGTTGTTGATAACGCGAATATTCGAGTTGAAATCCATTTTTATTTCGGACAAGGCGTAACCGGGTCACTAAATAAATGACGAACATTTTTATAAATATTATAAAAATATTTATGAAATATTATCAAATAAATACTCATTTTTATCAGAAAAATGATTCGGAAAACAATGGCGCAAGTTTCGTATTTTGAATCGTCCGATAAGTGGCTCAAACGAGTCCCGAACCATTATATTACAAAAGTTACACGATTGGTCCCTTGAAAATATTTACACAACTAACCCTGGACTATTATACACTTTCTAATTCATTTTAAAACTTTTTATATATATTAAAAAGTTTCTCATTTTTTTGAGAATTAACACACACACACACACATATATAACAAACACTCTCCCTCTCCTCTCTCATTTCCAGCCGCCAGATCCGGCCAACCTCCGGCCAACACCGTCGCGCCGCCGCCGAAAAACTTTTTCGGCAAGTTTTCCGGTGAGTTTTTGAAAACCACCCCCATTGCTCGATCTACCCGATCCGCCGAACCATGCGCCCCACGCGCCTATATCCACCACCCACTGCCACCGTCACCCCACTGTCGCCACATCACCACCACCCCTACGCCACCTCACCACCATCGCCACCATCATGATCATAACCATCACACCACCCTCGTCATCCCTTCACCACCACAGCCTCACCACCACCTCCGCACGCCCCACCAGCAGGGTGCGTTGGGTTGGTATTTGCACCACGAGGGGTGCGTTTGTTGTTTGATTCAGCCAAAGAGGGTGCGTTTGTTTCGCTCAGCCCTGAAAAGGGTTCGTTTGGTTTTAAAAGACGCAACAAGGGTGTTTGTACAAGTGGTTTGACACAGATTAGGGTGCGTTAAGGGTGGCTGCCACCACCAAATAGGGTGCGTTTGGCTTAACAGCCACCACCAAGGGGTGGGTTTGGTTTTTGATTTCACCAAGGGTGTTTGTTTTGTGAAAACAGCCCATTAGGGTGTGTTGGTTTTTACAAACGACCAAATGGATGCGTATGGATCTGGGTACACGAATAAGGGTGCGTTTGGATAGGGTTTGGACTAAGGGAGCGTTTGGCTGTGCAGATTCAACGCACAGGGGGTGCGTTTGGTTGACAGGTTCACACAAGGGCGTGCTTAGTTTGGCGGAAAACAGCCAAGGGTGTGTTTGGTTTGCGTTTGGTTTAGTAGAAAAACACCACGGGGTACGTTTGGCTGTGTAAATGCAATAAGGGTGCGTTTGGTATTAAAGACAAGCACCAAAAATGCGTTTGGTTTGGCAGCCAAGCACTAAAGGTGCGTTTGGTTGGACAGTTTGACGTATAGGGTGCGTTTGGGATAACAAAAACACACAAGGAGTGTGTTTGGGTTTGAAATAAGCACCACGGGGTGCATTTGGGTTTAGAGAAGACAACAAAGGATGCGTTTGGTTTAGCGAAACAACAAGGGTTCGTTTGGTTTATACACTTGACTAATAAATATAACACGAGACTTTATAAATTATAAATCAGAACTAAAATGGTGGTTAATGGTTAAATAAATATGGTATTTATTAATTTGTTTAGTTATAAATATATATAAATATATATTTAAAACACGTAGATATTTTGCAACGCGCGGTTTGTTGAAAAGTGGAAAAGAAAACATTAGGTTTTATAAATATGGGGAAACGTTATATAACCGGGAAGGTCATGACGAAATTTATATAACTTTTTATATTTAGTAATGTTTTACTAAAGCCTCTATTATTTTAGAAACCGATAAAAGGGACTAAGTTATATTTTAAAGATATAATAATTTGTATTATACAATAACCGGATAAACGAACGAAAACTATACTTTTACAATGAGATAACTATTTTAGACACGACTCGTCGAGGAAACGAAATATAAATTTATAAAATATTATTTTATATTTTATAATTGTCAGCTAGAAGATAACATAACAATTGTTGTAAAAACTTTACAAACATCGTTTAAACATAAGTGGTAACCTTAAAACGTACGTTTACGCCTATGCAAGAACTTCTTATTTAATTAAGTGGTGATTTCGGAAACGGGTCAAACTAATTGGTTTAATCATTTACTCACACTTATTATCTAATACCTGCAAAGCATTATATACGTCACATTAATCTTTGGATTGTTTGTCTTTGTTATATAATTCACGGTATGAGTTATATAAGGGTTTATTTATCATATGTAATATATACAGAATATATTACATACTTTGCGTTCACTTTTCAATTTATTTATTTAACCAACCACCAAACTATTACAACTTGGAAATCTAAATCTTTATCAACGTGTCGCGTTGATGTGACCATTCATCGGGAAACCCAAATACATTATCCTAGGCTAGTGGGACTTAGCCGTTAAGATTAGTTGCAACTTCTTGATCGAGCCGCTTCATCTTCCGTTCGTGTTGTGCATATTAGATGCCTATCTGTCAATCGTTCTTCATCATCAATGTGAGTTTATAGCCCCATGTTTTACTCGTTTTACATATATTTTGGGGTGAGAACATGCTTGTTTACAAATGCATTTATATGGTTGATTACCTGTTTGGTTTATATACTCATTTATACATCTCGCGAGGAGATACAATACTTGGTTTAGTTTTTAAACGTAAACACATACTATACATTTATGATTACGGATTAGCTCAGGTTATATGTTATAAAGTGATTCAATGCTGAGGGTGTCCAGGTGGGGGCATCCGGTGTAGGCACACGTAAAGTAATTCAATGCTGAGGGTGTCCAGGTGGGGGCATCCGGTGTAGGCACACGTAAAATAATTCAATGCTGAGGGTGTCCAGGTGGGGGCATCCGGTGTAGGCACATGTAAAGTAATTCAATGCTGAGGGTGTCCAGGTGGGGACATCCGGTGTAGGAGTACATTGGCATTTATTCTGTTAGCCGCATCAGTTTTCATGACTTAGAGTAATCGGAATCATTGTTTTATAACACACATGGATAATTTACTTTACGTGCCTTAATAAAGATATTTATATATATATATATATATATATATATATATATAAATATCTTACATGCTTTGAACAATTGCGGTTCAACGTTCATACATACATTTTTGTGACTATTTGGGAAACATACAAGGTTTGAAATGGTCAAGCATACTATACAACTATTTGATTTCTACAAATCATACATACATTTTGGAAGGACATTTAAGGATTTAAATGGTCATACACACTTTACAGAACTTTGGTTCAACATTTGTATTTACAAAAACCTATGAACTCACCAATTTTAATGTTGACACTTTTAAGCATGTTTTTCTCAGGTGAATTAGATGCTTGACCTATTCGATGTGCATTGGAGTCTAAACTAACAAGATTTCAATCATGAATTTCTTCCTACATACAAATGATCAAATCTCGTTGTATTACTTTCAAGCTTTTTATGGTGATGCAATGATGGGACCAATGTTATATCAATTTCAAGAAAATCAACGAGATTACTTTTCAAACGACACATTTAGAGGTCGTGCTCTTGTATCTAGCGCTGTGTATTATGAAGTAACGCCCCAGGACACATTTCCGCTGTGATACATTTTTGGGGGTGTTACAAAATTTAATAAAAAAACTATATTAAGCTAATGCTAAAAGCTGGAAAAAGAAGATTAAGCTCCCGCTATGTAAGTGAGGAAGGTCTTGTATTTATAGGCTTGAGAGAAGGATCTAGATCTCTGCATACGCTCCTCATTGATCTCTAAATCTAGGCCCTTTAATTCTTGCAATCATTGGATCCTTAATCTCATCCGTAGGATCAAAGTGTGAGCACACGGATTGCCAGCGTGGCATTCCGTGTGTCAGAGGCTTTGCACTTCTTTATTAAAGGATTTAGTGAAAATTTTCATTCCTTGTGTGTTTCTTTAGGATCCCGCGTGTCATTCCCTTTGTAAGCTTGACCAATCAGAGGCTTTGGTGACATTTCCTTTTGCTGACATGATGCTTAGTACTCAAATCTTTGTTCTACGTCATCAATTGGGATTTACCCTTTGTTTTTTAACCAGGGTAAATTGGAAGAGACGATGAATAGTAAAACTGGATTCCCACGCCTTTTTCTTTTTATAATTAAGCTTGACTCAGGGGTGTGTTTGTTGACTTGGGCCCGGGTATAAAAGGAATGAGCCACGGTTTGGATTTGGGCTCGGTAATAAAGGTTTTGTTATAAAAGACTAACGACCGTTAGTCCTTTATTAATAAAAGGCTAACGGTGTTAGGGTTTTTGGGACTTTTTGTGAAATTAGGTTTAACATTTAGGACACTTTGGGTATTTTGAAGATTTTGTTTTTTATGAGTTGACCAATGGTTGACTTTTGATAATCTTTTGCTAGAAACTTCCGGCTCTTGTGCACTCTATCCGTTCCCGTGTCCGTGTTTGTCCGGCTTTGACAGTTTTCTTATGATTTTTGCACTATCCGTACCTACACATTCACAAACAACAAAATTCACAAATACAAGCTTATTTTTGCACATTTTGATCATTTAAGGGCCATTTTGGATATAATAAGGATATGTGATTTCTCACATATTAGCTCAAATATCATGTACATACCTTTATTGAAGTTTCCACATGTGTCGGGTAAGAGGAAAGCCGACTTTGCAAAATCTGTAAAAACAGAAGCCATGGGTGGCTCGTTGGCCACGTGTTGACAGGTGACTAGCGTGCCAGATTTACTTTTCTGGTTTTTTCAGATTTTGGCTATCGTTTGTTATTTTAAGTGTTGTGAACGTTTATTTGACATCATTAAAACATAAAGGAGATACTAATCAATGTTGCACCAACAATCTCCCCCTTTTTGATGATGACAAATAAAAATTTGAAAGCAAATTAAAATTACAAATGATGTGTCGTTGTGTGGTGTTTATTTAATATAGTTTAAGTTTTAAATTTATATTTTGCCGACTTAACAAAAAACAACACTTTAACGGGCAGTGTACCCGGTCGGTGGTAGATTCGTGGTAAGTAGGGTGTCGAACACTTGAAGCGAGGTTAAATCTCTTAATTTATTAATATTTTGGTTATCTAATCTAAGTTAATTCTAATCTAAGTCAAGCCTATGCTAATCCTATGTTAGTACTAATCCTAATTCTAACAAGTAAGGAGATTTTCAGCCTGAGAGACTGGCACGGGGTTGTTTGGTGACTACAATCAATTCAAGACACTTTAACCCACTTAAGCAAATTAACAGAAAATAAAAGAGCTGTCGAACCTTATGATAGAAAATTGTATTAACCATCATTAATCCTATTAGAAGTTGGTTTGTTTATTCAGTGCAATGATTACTTATCTCGAAGAGGCATATCATTCTTAGACTTAGGCGGGACTTCATCCTAAGACCTAGACACATTAATTCTGTCACAATTAAAGCATCCGCATAAAGCATCCTTATTACATGATTATAAAATATCTTAGGGATTAAAGCAATGGTGATCTTGTTAAAACCTAGCTAATAGAGACTTTACCCACTTACTGTTTAATGGAAATTTATATTCTAGTAGTCCACTTGTCCAACTATCCAATAGAATCAGAACATTACTTATTGAATTATCTAGATTCACCTACTAGTCAACATGTTCAATAAACCAAAGGCAATTTTCGTTAACTAGTTAAGCCTGAAGCGTATCCTTAGCACGATTTTAGAAGGACAATACTTGTGATCCTATGATTCTAGATGTATAAACCACTATATAGAGAGCTATCCCGACATCTATATTACTTTGTCCGTATCACTAGATCCAGTTGAATGATAGGTCGCATACAAAAGCAGGTAAACAAGTATTAATTGATAAACATAAACAAGCATACAATGATAAATTAAGCAATCGAGATATAAACAAAACCAAACATCATAATTAATACAAGAGTAATTGTTTTAGCCAAGGTAAACTAACCGAGTTAACGAATGATACCAAAAACTTAACGATTAAAAAACTATAAGAAATTACATGTTGGCTTCTATGGTTTAGAATGCGTTGCAAGACCTCTTCTACTCTTTTCTCCTTTGAAAATCGACTTTTGTAGTTTAGGTATCAAGAATATGATTTAGCACACCTAAAACTCGTTTTTGAGTTTTGTATTTATAGGGTCTGAAAGTCGGTTCGATACGGTGAATCCAAGGGATTGGATAAGGCGTATTGGAGTTTCTTGGAGTAGGGACCACGTTTGATATCTTCCATAATCTTCACATACTATATCTTGAATACGGCGTATTGAGCTTCTCTGGATACGGCGTATTGAGTTTGTTTCCTTTGTGGTCTTTGGTGAGTGCAGGCATGGATACGCCGTATCTTCCTTGATGGATACGGCGTATTGGTATTCAGAATCATTAATATTCAAAATATCTTCATTTAAGCTTCAGAATGCGCGCCTTTTGCTAATATTCACCAAGTACTCCGTAATTACTGCAATTTTCAAATATAAACGATTAAGTAACAATTCTTTGCAATAATTATACAAAATGGGTTAATATCATGGGATAAATAATGCTATAAAATAGACGTTATTTGATGTCATCAAATTTCCCCCCACTTAAATCCTACTTGTCCTCAAGTAGCCTCTAGAAGTTTATAAAAATGTATCCCTAAGGATATTTTCCGTTAAAGCATTTATTTAATCTATTACAAGTACACAACCAAACACCTCACGAAATAGGAAGAAGAAAATAGTCAAATCACTCAACTAATCTATGTGGTAACATTTAACTAATTCGATCAATTGCTCGGTCGTGATGAGAATTCTATCATAAGCTTGGCAAGGATACACATCTCCACCGCTAAAGCTAAGGAGTAACAAGTTTATAAAGGTAAATATAGGTTTGTATGATAAGGCTTAGGGTTGATCATTCTTCAATATTTCACCAAAAGTACCACACCAACAAGGCAGCTAAAGCACACATACATGGCCGTAACGACGGAATAGACATGTGTGTTAGGATGAAGAATGATATAGGGTAGGCATCTTATAACTTTCACCAATAGTAATAAACCAACAAGGCAGCCAAGACATGCATACATGGCCGTAACGACAGAATAGACATGCACGCTCGATTACATCCTCATTCACGTAAAACCCATGGTTAATGATTAGGAAAGGGAATTAAATTGTTGTTAAATAAAAATTACGAAACAAATATATTAAGTCTAAAATACAAGTTGCTAGACACTTTTTACCAACCGTTATCATGATAAAGACACAACTATTTACAACGTCTTGATCATAGATAAAAAAACAACAACCTAAGTTGACGTTCCCGTAGTGGTCAACTTCCCAAACATCCCAAACTTTACATACTTTACAAGGCAAGTGGCGATATCTTCCACTTTATACAATACTCTACATCGTCGATTTGTATCAACGAATAATCGATCCTTCGTGTAATTCCTTCGGTAGTTGCGAAACGATTATCTTCATACATTTATTCTCTTTTTTTGTTCCGATTTTTCTAATTTTTTTGATTTTTTTCTTTTTTTCATCCACTATACTACGAAACTCGGTGTAGTTTCACCATCTTCACGATCATAATAATTTTTGATAATTCCTTCGGTAATTCTTCGTTCTTCGGACGTACCATTAATTGCGATGGTAGTAAAAATACATGAGTTTTGACTATAATATACATTCCTATTTGCAATGTGCAAATTTCTTCCAACCGTACAAAAATAGACACAAGAATCGAGAAATACAAACTTTACACTTTAAGCAATAGCAACTGTAAAATAAACTTAATCTAACAGGGTAGGCTAAGGTGTAAAGGTGTAACGAAACAAATAATTGGTGTAGTTCCTAAAGGATTGGCTCTACGGGTTGTTCTAGCGGTATCTTACTCTTAAAGTGAGAGTAAACAAAGGGTTTATATGGGGGTTAACTAACCGGTGTAGTTAGTTAATAAGCAACATGTGAAGGCAATTTGGGTGTAATCCTAAAATTTACCCATTTAAATATGTTACTCCATCTAAATCCATACTACTTATCACTGCGGTCTTGCATAGATATACCAAGCCAAGTTCTAAAGTCTACTACATCACTGGCACACTCATATTTTGTGGAATTTGGGGAAACATTTGGAAACGAATAAGGTTAAATCCTCATAATATTTAACAAGGGTTATTGTGTGCAGGTTATTTATCAAGTAATTTCACAAAAGTATGCTTGAATTTTTTTAAATTTTTTTTAGCATAATTTAAGCATTTTAGTGTGAAAAATAGGAAAAGTAAACATTCTAATTCTATCCCCTCACTTGAATTATACAACGTCCTTGTTGTATAGATAAAACATTAAATACGGGAATTAAAAAGAATTAGAATGAGAAACTCCCCTGATATTTGCTCGATAGATTCTCTATGTTGAGTTTATTTCAGCAAGAATGTGTGTTGAACAGTCACCTTGATGTTTCAAGACTCCAACACTTTAAGATCTCTAGATTTATAAATTCTCCACCAATATTCGTCGATATTTCTTTGCTTCCAAGGTCCTGTATAAAACATAGGAAAAAAACGTGTATTCCTATCTTGGTACCTACAATTAATTTAAACTAAACTAAACAAAACTAAATACGGGTCAGTTTTGGTGAATACGCCATATAATGTGCATGAATACGCCGTATTGACAGAACAGACAATAATGTTTTTAAAGTGCATAAAAAGTAAAGGACTGATAACGTCTAGACAATCAATACGCCCTATGGTATGGAGTTGATACGCCGTATTGATGTCTGGGAAGACAGACTCGATAAAATTAAATAACATTTCGGATTGTCTCCCAGGAAGCACTTTTGTTTACAGCGAAGTCTTTAAGTTAGACTATTCTTCAGCTTCTCACTCGGTGCGCGTAACCATCCATCCTTCTTCCATCATTCGAAAGATTTCCTAGTAAGCTCGGCACGCCTCTTCACTTGTCATTGTAAGATCTTCGTATTCGTCTTCTTTTACAGCAACATATTCTTCTTCATCTTTGAACAAATATTTGATCATCTTGTATCTTTTTATTTGGTAAACCGACACCTCGTGAGTTTTGATACTACATAACTCATGTCCTTCCTCATGAGTTTCTTTTTCACATTCTTCTTCATCATAATTATGGTAGTAAATCTCATGGCTCTTCCATCTTTTCTAACAATCATTGCCTGATTCATCATCACTGATCAAGCCTTTCATGATAGCTTTATTCCTTAAAGCTTCATTTTTTAGTTCGCTATCTTCTAGAGTCTCATACCATTCAAAGTCTTGGTAATGGAGCGAGTTTTCAATATGGTAAGCATCGAGCAAATTTCCTCCATTATAGTAACCATCCTCTCTCCAACTATAGGTTGGCCATTCCAAACATCCAGTTTTATAGTTGAAAGGCTTGCAAGTATGCTCGACTGGTTTCGGTTCCTTCCATATTCCATTATCAAGCCATGGCTTATCATATACCCATGGTACATTCTCGTTCCATTTGTAGATCCAATCGTCTTTGTAATCTTCATAGGTTTTAAACCCCATAATATCATTTGTAAGTAAGTCCTGATCTACTTTGAGAAGGTAACTAAATTCATTGAATGCCAAACAGAGAGGTGTCTCGTAGTCAAAAACATCAGTTTCTATCTTAAAAATTTCGGCAATTTCTTCCTTATCACTCTAATATTCTTTAAAATCAGAAGATTCATAATCATTGAGCTCAATTTCATCACCACCCATTTTCCAGTAATCCCACAAAGCTCCTTTGGTGAATATATCCATTGTTTTATAGTTTACGAACTTTGTAGCCAACCAGACTTCGAATCTTGGATTGGCTGGGTCCCATTTTATTACTGGAGTGTTATCTCCCTCGATGCGAGAAGGCGGGTAGTATTTTCCAAAAATTTTTGCAGTTAAGTCGACCCAACAAGTGATTGATTCTTTGGTTCTATCAAACCATCTTCGTGCACCTCCAGCCAATGAGATTGGGAAAACAACAACTCTCAGTTTATCATGATCTACATTGGGTAATTTGATTGGGTCAATAATCTTTAGGTAGTATTCAATATGCTCAAATGCGTCCTTCCCGTTTGTTCCACTAAAATCATTGTTGTGCAGATCATCCAAGAATTTTCCTTTTAGCTCATAAGCATTTTTTCTGTTAACTGTAATACTTGTAATCCTGGCATAGTAATCTGCTTTGTCATGAGGCGCAAATGTTTCCATACTTGACTTCTTTCTCTTATCCGCCACCACTTTCTTAAATCGACTAGCTCTGCTAAGTATGTCCTGTAACAAGGGTAAAAATATCAGCAGGATTTGCTCTGAAGAAAGATAGAAATTTTTTTAGCACATAAATCAAATATAAAAACTTAGGTTCTGATTCTGTTACAGATGATCAATACGCTATATCCAATGGAAGTGTATACGACGTATTAATAAGTTGAATCAATACGCTGTATTGGACAAAAAGTTGGATACGTCGTATTCGATGGTAGTGGATACGCCGTATCGAGTTATCGACCAGAACAGTGTATTAGCAAAACAATTTAAATTAAACACACAAATATACAAGCATACAATTAAACTAACAAATATACAAAAATATATAGAATATACAAGAATATATACTAATCTAATTAACACTACTCCTAAGGGTTAGATCTAATCTAATGTTAAAAACCAAAATATAAAATAAAAATCAAGATTAATTTTCACTCCCCGGCAACGGCGCCAAAAACTTGATGTGTCGTTGTGTGGTGTTTATTTAAGATAGTTCAAGTTTTAAATTTATATTTTGCCGACTTAACAAAAAACAACACTTTAACGGGTAGTGTACCCGGTCGGTGGTAGATTCGTGGTAAGTAGGGTGTCGAACACTTGAAGAGAGGTTAAATCTCTCAATTTATTTATATTTTGGTTATCTAACCTAAGTTAATTCTAATCTAAGTCAAACCTATGCTAATCCTATGTTAGTACTAATCCTAATTCTAACAGGTAAAAGGGGGTTTTCAGCCTGAGAGATTGGCACGGGTTTGTTTGGTGACTACAATCAATTCAAGACACTTTAACCCACATAAGCAAATTAGCAGAAGATAAAAGAGCGGTCGAGCCTTATGATAGAAAACTGTATTATCCATTATTAATCCGATTAGAAGTTGATTTGTTTATTCAGTGCAATGATTACTTATCTCGAAGAGGCATATCATTCTTAGACTTAGGCGGGACTTAATCCTAAGACCTAGACATATTAATTCTGTCACAATTAAAGCATCCACATAAAGCATCCTTATTACATAATTATAATCTATCTTAGGGATTAAGGCAATGGTGATCTTGTTAAACCCTAGCTCATAGAGACTTTACCTACTTACTGCTTAATGACAATATATACTCTAGTAGTCCACTTGTCCAACTATCCAATAGAATCAGAACATTACTTGTTGAATTATCTAGATTCACCTACTAGTCAACATGTTTAATAAACCAAAGGCAATTTCTGTTAACTAGTTAAGCCAGAAGCGTATCCTTAGCATGATTTTAGAAGGACAATACTTGTGATCCTATGATTCTAGATGTATAAACCACTATATGGAGAACTATCCTGGCATCTAGATTACTTGGTCCGTATCACTAGATAAAGTTGAATGATAGGTCGCATACAAAAGTACATAAACAACTATTAATTGATAAACATAAATAAGCATACAACGATAAATTAAGCAATCGAGATATAAACAAAACCAAAAAATTCAAATCTTTACAATAATGGCTAATACCCGAAGGTATTAGCCTTCAAACATCATAATTAATACAAGAGTAATTGTTTTAGCCAAGGTAAAATAACTGAGTTAATGAATGATACCAAAAACTTAATGATTACAAAAGTATAAAAAATTGCACGTTGTCTTCTATGGATTGGAATGCGTTGCAAGACCTCTTCTGCTCTTTTTCTCCTTTAAAAATCAACTTTTGTAGTTTAGGTATTGAGAATATGATTTAGTACACCTAAAACTCATTTTTGAGTTTTGTATTTATAGGGTCTAGAAGTCGGTTCGATACGGCGTATCCAAGGGATTGGATATGGCGTATTGGAGTTTCTTGGAGTAGGGACCACGTTTGATATCTTCCAGAATCTTCACATACTTTATCTTGAATACGGCGTATTGAGCTTCTCTGAATACATCATATTGAGTTTGTTTCCTTTGTGGTCTTTGGTAAGTGCAGGCACAGATATGCCGTATCTTCCTTGATGGATACGGCGTATTGGTAGTCAGAATCATTAATCTTCAAAATATCTTCATTTAAGCTCCAAAATGCGCGCCTTTTACTAATATTCACCAAGTACTCCGTAATTACTGTAATTCTCAAATATAAACGATTAAATAACAATTTTTTGCAATAATTATACAAAATGGGTTAATATCATGGGATAAATGATGCTATAAAATAGACGTTATTTGATGTCATTAAAAAACATAGCGAAGATGAAGCGTTAATGTAGCTTGCATCTTGATCTTGGCCTTGTAATTTGGTGAAGCTTGAACTTGGTCTTCACCGAGCTTTAGTAGCTTATCTTCTCCCTCGTAAGCTCTAACTCTTTCTTTCCTTGATCACCACCATTTTGATGATGACAAATAAAATTTTGAAAGCACATTAAAATTACAAACATAGCGATGATGAAGAACGTCGTTGATGTAGATTGCGTCTTGATCTTGGCCTTGTAATTTGGTGAAGCTTGAACTTGGTCTTCATCGAGCTTAAGTAGCTTATCTTCTCCACCATAAGCTCTAGCTCTTTGCTTTCCCTCTCCCCCTTTCATCAAATCTAAAAGGCAGCATCTTGGTCTTTCACTTGAAGGTTGATATCTTTATAGAGGTAGAGAGTAGATATATTTGCATGTGGTCCCCGTAGATCGTTGTTCCCCCTTGTTCCAAGGCAGGGATCCATGTGTCAAGAGCATTATATTCGAGGTGTTCTTCGCTACAACTAGGAACAACAAACACAAAACACCACAAGAAACACGCATATACAAATGTTCAAGTCCAATATGGATTAGCTTACCATTTGAAAACTTAAATATATGTATGCATGGATGTATGACAATAAATATGCATTTATATCTATCAAAATGCATTGCATAACATCATTTTATTTATGGATAATTCATACACCTATATTGAAAGCACTATACTAGTACTTTGTCATAAAAGCACTATTCTATTGCCTTGCATAAAAGATTAAGATTCTACTTATTTAAGCACTCCTAGGTCTCTGTTTTCTAGAAGTAATTTACTTTACCTTTCCCTTTGTCATTCATTTTGATATTTTCAACTTCTTATTCATCTTGGATATGATATCAAGAAGCTTTTAGGCTATGATGAATAGACAAGATCATCTCTCTAGACTTCATTCTTGCTTCTTTAAGAGCATTTATTGTAACACCCCCAAATTGGGTCGCAGCGGAATATGGGTCCGGGGCGTGTTACTTCATGAATCAACAACACAAGAGATATATAGAACGACCAAAAAGTCATTTGAAAACGATACATTGGATTTAACAAAGTCATTGTTACAAAAGCCCGTAGCTTAACTTGTTCACTTAATCAAAATACAAAGATTTTCAGCCCATAACAGATAACAAAATGAAATGCGACAAAATCTTTAATGCAAGACATCCAAATCAAAACCACCAATGTATCCATCGCACCTTGTGCTTATTGATCCCCTGAAAAACATTGCTTTAAAATG
>BQNB010075355.1:0-31491 GCA_026074375.1 Tanacetum coccineum
GGGTATAATTTTATGCATACCAAGATCTTTATTGACAATAACAATACTATTTTCATAATTAAAAATCTTGTTTTTCATTTAAAAACAAAGCATATAGAGATCAGACATCATTTTATTAGAGATTGCAATGAAAAGAAATTGATTCAAATGGTTAAAATCCATACTGACAAGAATGTTGCAGATTTTCTTACAAAAGCTTTTGATGTAAGTAGATTTCAATATTTGATTGTTAGTATTGGAATGATGAATCTTTAAAGTCTTTTATCTCTTTATGTTTTTGTAGAGTTTTGTATGAATTAGTACTGTTATTCATGTCATTAAAAGTTTCTACTGTTAAGTATAATTACGACTGCTGGTTATACTTAATACTGATGAGTTAATACTGTTAGTTATACTTAATACTGCTAGGTATAATTAATATTGCGATAAGTGTGAAAATTGTTATGGCTTGTGTTTTCTTGGTTTCTGGACTAACATTTTGCAAGAAAAGTAAAGAAAAGTGTTAAATTAATGATGGAAAAGCTGTTTGGAATGGAATTGGAGTTAATGTTGGTGACTCAAAGTTAATGTTGCTAGGCATAACTTGCTACTACTGGTTCTGAGTTAATGTTGCTAGGCATAACTTACTACTGTTGGTTCTAAGTTAATGCTGCTAGGCATAACTTTCTACTGCTAGGTTACTACTGCTGGGTGAAAGTTAATGCTGTTAAGGGTATTTTCATAAATACTTCGATTAAGGTTTTCAATCAGTTATTTAATCGATTTCATACTTTCGTAAACTCTCTAATCACAAATCCTAACTCAATTTTATCATCCATCATCAAAACCCAACACAAATGACGACCCTAAAGTTTGCAGATACTCATAACATGGTCGCATTTTTGTTTAAACCTGCAAAAAGTGATGGGTTTGAACAAATTGTGATTTTCTCAGTGCACAACCTATAAGATATGCATTAACGGTTAATCCCACTATATATATCTCTTGCATTGAACAATTCTGGTCTACTGACATGGTCAAAACTATCAATGAGTAAGTACAGTTGCATGCCCTAGTAGATGGCAAGAAGATAATTATCTCTGAAGCATTTGTAAGAAGAGATATTTAACTAAAAGATGAGGAAGGTATTGATTGTTTACCAAACTCTACCATTTTTGAACAACTTGCATTGATGTGATATGAGAAAATTTCACAGAAGCTCACTTTTTATAAGCCATTCTTCTCTCCACAATGGAAATTTCTGATTCATACTATTCTACAATGTCTAAGTCCAAAGACTACTGCATGGAATGAGTTTAGTAGCACTATGGCATCTGCTATTATCTGCTTAGCAACAAATCAGAAATTCAACTTTTCAAAGTTCATTTTTGAAGGTATGATCAGAAACTTAGATAATGTGTCTGGGAAATTTTTGATGTATCCAAGGTTTGTACAAGTGTTTTGAATCAACAACTTGATGGGCTGCCAACTCATAAGAGAATTTATAATGCACCCTCTCACACTAAGAAGATTTTTGGAAATATGAGAAGGGTAGGAAAAAGTTTTTCTGGTAGAGTAACACCTTTATTTCTAACAATGGTGGTACAAAACCAAGCAAAATTAGGTAAAGGTTCATCAATTCCAACTGATCCCCATCACACACCCACTTTTATTCAATCATCTCCTCAACCTCAAAAGACACAAAAACCTAAGAAGCCTAAAAGAAAGGACACTCATGTAGATCCTAGTGACAATGTTGTAGATGAGGCTATAAGGAGTTGGGTGACAGTTTGGTGAGGGCTGCCACTACTGCTTCTAGCTTAGAAGTAGAGCAGGACAGTGGTAACATAACTAAGACCCAATCCAAGGCAACACCTAATGAATCTAGTTCCCTAGGAACTACTTCAGGTGGTGGTCTTAGGTGCCAAGAAACCATGTAGGATACTATTGCTCAAACTAGGTTTGAGAATGTATCTAAACTTTCTAATGATTTATTGCTCACAAGAGGTAACACACTTCAAAGTGATGAGGATAGACTTAAACTTAATGAATTGATGGAACTATGTACCAATTTATAAAACATGGTTCTTGATTTGGAGAAGACAAAGACCACTCAAGCTAATGAGATTGCTGGTTTGAAAAGGAGGGTCAAGAAGCTTGAACAGAAAAAGAGGTCAAGAACTCATGGGCTGAAAAGATTAAGAAAGGTTGGTGCTACAGCTAGGGTATAATCCTCTGGAGATAAAGAAAGTTTGGGTGAGGATGCATCCAAACAGGGGAGGATTAATGCTATTGATGCAGATGATGATATTGCCCTAGTTAGTGTTTAAGATGATGCTGACAAAGAAATATTTGATGTGGATGCTTTAGATGGTGAGGAAGTAATTGTTACATGGCAAAATGAAAATGTTGTTGAATAAGTAGTTGTTGCTGCTCAAGTTAGTACTGCTGCCAGCAACAACTGTTACAATAACTACTGAAGAAATTACTTTGGCTCAAGCACTTGAAGCATTAAAAACTTTAAAACCCAAGGTGAAAGAGATTGTTTTTCAAGAGCCAAGTAAATCTACAACAATAAAATCTACACCAACAATTTCTTCACAACAATCACAGAACAAGAGTAAAGGAATAATGATAGAAGAACATGTGAAGCCCATGAAGAAGAAAGTTCAAATCATGCTTGATGAAGAAGTTGCTTTAAAGTTACAAGCTGAATTTGATGAAGAAGAAAGACTTGCAAGAGAGAAAGCTAAAAAAAGAACAAGAAGCCAATATTGCCCTGACTGAAGAATGGGATGATATTCAGGCTAAGATTAAGGCTGATCAAGAATTGGATCAAAGACTACAAGCAAAGGAGCAAGAAGAGTTGTCTGTTGAAGAAAAGGCAAAAATTATTTCAACAACTCTTGGAACAAAGTAGAAATCACTTTGCTGCTAAAAGTGCAGAAGAGAAGAGGAACAAACCACCAACCCAAGCTCAACAAAGAAAAATCATCTGTACTTACTTGAAGAATATGGAAGGAAAGAAGCCCAAAGACTTGAAGAACAAATCTTTTGATTCTATTCAGAAGATGTTTGACAAAGCTTTCAAGAGGGTGAATACATTTGTTGACTTCAGAACAGACTTGGTGGAAGATAGTTCAAAGAGAGCAGGCGAAGAGTTAGAACAAGAGAGTACTAAGAAGCAAAAAGTGGACGAGGATAAAGACGCAACAGAGCTTCAAAGTCTAATGAAAGTCATTCCAGATGAAAAAGAGGTTGCAATTGATGTTGTACCTTTAGCTACTAAGCCTCCAACCATTGTTGACTGGTAGATCCATAAAGAAGGAAAGAACAGCTACTTTCAAATAATAAGAGTTGATGGAAGTTCAAAGATGTACTTAGTCTTTAGTCAATTGCTTAAGAGTGTTGACAAAGAAGATTTAGTAGAGCTGTATAAGCTGGTAAAGGCTAAATATAGATCAACAAGACCAGTTGAGGATATGGATTTGCTGCTATGGGGAGATTTAATGTAACACCCCTATTTTACATATAGCAGCGGAAGCTAATCTGGGGTATTACTTCAAGGGTACAACAGTCATAATCATAGAAAACGATTAAAAAAGATTACAAGCTGAATTTGATGAAAATGAGAGACTTGCAAGGGAGAAGGATGAAGTCAATGTTGCCTTGACTGAAGAATAGGATGATATTCAGGCTAAGATTGAGGCTGATCATGAATTGGCTCAAAGACTGCAAGCAAAGGAGCAAGAAGAGTTGTCTGTTAAAGAAAAGGCAAAATTATTTCAACAACTCTTAGAGCAAAGAAGAAAGCACTTTGCTGCTAAAAATGCAGAAGAGAAGAGGAACAAACCACCGACCCAAGCTCAACAAAGAAAAATCATGTGTACTTACCTAAAGAATATGGAAGGAAAGATTGCTCTAAGACCTTGAAGAACAAATCTTATGATTCTATTCAAAATATTTGATATAGACTTTTAAGCGTGTGAGAATACATTTGTTGACTTCATAACAGACTTGGTGGAAGGTAGTTCAAGAGAACAGGAGGAAATATGTGAACAAGAGAGTACTAAGAAGCAGAAGGTGGATGAGGATAAAGACACAACAGAGCTTCAAAGTCTAATGAAAGTCATTCCAGATAAAGAAGAGGTTGCAATTGATGTTGTGCCTTTAGCTACTAAGCCTCCAACCATTATTGACTGGAAGATCCATAAAGAAGGACAGAACAACTACTTTCAAATAATAAGAGCTGATGGAAGTTCAAAGATGTACTTAGTCTTTAGTCAATTGCTTAAGAGTGTTGACATAGAAGATTTGGTATAGCTGTATAAGCTCGTAAAGGCTAAATATGAATCAACAAGACCAGTGGAGGATATGGATTTGCTGCTATGGGGATATTTGAAGACAATGTTTGAACCACATGTAGAAGATGAAATCTGGAAGTTGCAACAAAGGTACAAACTTTTGAGCTGGAAGCTATTTGACTCATATGGAGTGCATTGCTTAAGTTTGCAATCTGGAATGATTTACATGCTGGTAGAAAAGAGATATCCTCTTACACCATCTACAACTACAGATATGATGAACAAGAAGCTTCAGGTTAATTATTTCAGTAAAATGGCATATCAGCTTCTTAAACTTCTCACAAAACAGCTTAAGAATCAATGAAGTGTTTGGAAGCATCCTCCTGGTGATTATGGAGCTTTTTAATGGAGAAACTTGATGATTTTGGAGATAAATATCAAGTTTAGGAGAGGATTGTTTGGATTAAAAACCTTCTTAATGCTGCTAGTATTACTACTTCTCATATCAGAGTTAATGCTGCTCAGTTGTGTTAGTACTGCTCAAGAACTTCAAATAAAAAAAATGCTAAGTGTTTACTACTGCTAGTACACAGTTAGTACTGCTAGTGTAAAGTTACTACTGCTAGTGCATATTCGTGCTGCTCAGAGACTTAGAAGAAAAACTGCTAAGTAGTTACTACTGCTAGTACAAAAGTTACCACTGTTAGTACAAAGTTAATGCTCCTGAAGGAGTTAATGCTGCTAGTGAAGAAGTTAGTACTACTGAGTTAGTTAGTACTAGCTTATGAGAATTAGTAGAGTTATTTGTGTAAAAGATATGTATAACTTATTTGTTTAAAAGATTTGATATTCTTAGGAAAGTATTGTAAGCCGTGTAGGACTCCTTGGTGTATAAAAGGAGGTCATAGGGCATAGAGATTGATATATACACACACGAGTCATTCATAGAATTATCATAGCTTCAAGGTCTTTGTAACCCTAATACTTTGAGAGTATTCATATTATTAATAATATTGAAGCTTTTGTTTGTTGAATTATATGTTCATATAATTATTGTTTCATTGATAGTTCTTCTTAATATTAAAGATTAGATTTCGCATAATCTTTAATACATTCAAAAAAAGTTTCTACTATAGTTGTGTTAGATTTATTTAATATAACCAATCCTTATACAAGCTTAAGGAATTCGATCTATTAAAGTGGGATCAACAGAAGTGATCTCGCAAATTGTGAAAAATGTCTTCGAACGCGCAACAACTTTAGACTACGCTTAGTCTACTTATAATAAGTATATTAATATACTTACGCTTATGTTTTATATGTCATATGCATTTCATTTCATTATTTTTACATAAACTATATGAACTTGCATTTTATTGCATGCATGCATGCACAACTTACCAAATACCATCACCACCTTTCCACTAATACTTTAAACTATCATAAACTTTCAAATTAATATTTTCCCTCCCCTTTTACACCTTCCAAATCACCCTTCCCAAACCTACCACCATCCCAAAGTAGTAACTCTACCATGTTATTTCCATTTTGTGTTTCCCACATACCCTAAATCATATATAACACTAAACCAAGCACCAACACTTGCCAAGTCTTCTCAAGATGACTCATTCCCCCTATTTTCAGCCATATTACACTAAATAAGGGCATATCTCAAGCCCAAGGCACACTCAAACACCATTAATAGGATGCTAGTCACTATTTGGTAACAAAACCTCTTTTGAACTTTCCTCTTTTCTTGCTATATAAATAAATCACCAACCCTTCATTATTCTCACACTAAAACACTTTTAAACTCACTATATCTTAGCTCTCATTCATGTATTCAAGTAGTATTCAAGTGTTGGTTATGGTTTCATTAAGGGTTGCAAGTGAATTAGGGTTTTGGAAGCTAAAGCTAGGGTTTATATAATTATTTTGGGTTAAACTTGCATCATTAAGCATCCATCTTCATCCACTATTGTGAGTATCATTATTTCCATGTTTTCATACGCTATATACATCTCATATATGATTTATAGCTTCTTAGTATGCTTTTGTATAAGTGAAATTTGTTAAAAAACTTGTTTTAGAAACTCTAGATTTGACCAGATTTTTAGGTTGTCTTGTGAGCTTGTTACGACCACTTTAGAGAAACATATGAGTAAAAATCTTTACAAAATATCATAATAAAATGTGTTAACTAAGTTTCTGGAGTTTCCCCAAAAGATTTGGGTTCGTTTTTATTTTCAAATGATTTTTACAAGATTTGTGCACAAAACTGTATTCTGGACTTTGAACGGAATTATGACCACTTTAGGAGTAGAATGGATTTTGGGTCTAGTTGAGACTTTAGTAGAGGACATCTTAAATTAAATGTATCAAATGTGATCAACCCGAGAGGATACAAATTGAGTGAGTTATGACTAGAACAAGTTCAGCCAAGTTTTTTACTTTCTGGACAGCAAGACCTTTGTGTCTTCTAGACCACTTTTGGACCCTTTAAACTTTGATTAAATTTACGAGACTTATATTTTTAGAAAGATAACTCAAAAAGATTCGACCTAGGCTTTTGAAACATATTTTTACAGTAGAAAACGAAGGAGATACGATCCGTTGAAATTGAGAAAACCCTATTTCTAGCCAACTATTTTAATAACTTTCTTTTATAAAACACTTGCAACTTTAGTTATAAAGTATATTTTTGACTTGGAAAACCTTAGACACAAGCATATTATGTTGAGGAAGCTATTTATAAATCCCTTATGCATTTAGTGCACTCATTGTTGTAAACCTAAAGCGCCTCATTATTTAATTAGGTTGCGGTTAGGATTCGTTACGTGTTATACTTGTGATTACTTTTCCGAGTACTGTGATTTCTTGAGGCGAGTCTTCATATCCCTGTTTTTCATTTCAGTCTTTGGGGAAGAATACATGCACAATTATTTTAAATCAATACTTATATTTTCAAGACCTTGTGAGTCTCATAGCCTCTAATTTACATGTTTTAAACTATTTTGGGGAAGAACACATGCTCGTTTACAAACTTGTTTACATATTCGTTTTACAAATTCATTTACATGCTCATTTACAAACTCGTTTATATGCTCGTTTACTTTATAATAGTGTGATTACTTTTCAAGAGACATTGCTTGCTTTTACTTACGAACACAAATGCTTTAAACGTATACGTATTGCCTAAGTACCCTGCCATAAAGTCCCCAATCATGAACCGTTAATTACTTGTTGTAAGCAAGAATGTGGTGAATAGATCTATTAGGGTTGACACCCCTGTTCATGTCTGGCTTAGTACATGGCCAGCGGGTGCATTTTCATTTGAGGTAGTACTTGGGTGTTTTGGCAAAACATCGGATTTCTGGGCAGCGACTTGAGAACTCTTGTTAAGGCTTCGGTGTCATGAGCTTAGAGAAATAGTAATACTTTTTCTATGACATTGTATTTGTTATAATGGTCATACACTTGAAATCTTGTGATCCACACTACCTTTACAAATTGTTACTGATTATTAAATACTTTTCATGATATTGTGAGTGAAGCAGTAAGCACTAAAAACTTTTAGTTCTCGTAAATACTTTACTTAAACCTATGAATTTACCAATTTTATGTTGACATTTTAGCATGTATCTCTCAGGTCCTTAATTGCATGGCTAGCTTTTGGAATTGCATCCCAAGAGCCTTTTCCTGCATTACTTTGATCATTTGACTATCTTTCGAACAATTTATTATTTTGTATTGAATCTATTAAATGTACTTGGTTGAAAACTCATTTTATTTTAATGTAACAAATGACCAACTTTTTAAATGACTCATGTAGAGGTCGTTCTACTATATCTTGTGCTTGTGTATTATGAAGTAACGCCTTCGGTTACTTTTCCACTGCAATATTTTTGGGGGTGTTACAATGGTTACAAATATGTTCAGTTCAGGCTGGAGGTTGCTGAGAAACTTAGTGTTAACCTGAATATCATTCATCTCAATCTTGGCAATGATTATGTGATTCATCAGGTTTGCGAATCTCAGATAGTATGAATGAATTGATTCCTCATTCTCGGAAGTAAACCTATCAAAATCATCAGCTAAATTTCTTCTCCTTTTCTTGCTGTGTCAACTCAATTCCATTCATTAATTCCTTCACTATTCCAGATTGTTTAGCAGTGTTCGTGTGGTTTAGAAGAGTGTATATGTCATTTGGTAAACTTTGTAGAATAATATTAGCAGCCGTTATGTCACATTCATAATATTTTTGTTCTTCTTCATTCATATCAACCTTTGTATGAAACCTTTTAGTTTATGGCCTTCCAGCTTCTGGGTTTCCTGGATCAACAATCTCTAATAACTGATATGAACCATTAAAAATGGAATTCAACAACATTTGACCATTCTCTTTCCCTTCAATATACATAAGTATTCTAATCTCCCAAGTATCATAACCTTCCTTTTAAGCATAGGTGGTAGGGTTTCATAACCCGCAGCAAGTACATCTTGAGTTAGAGTAGACATGATGATTAGATTGATGTATGAATTGATATGTAGATCTTGTAGATGATTAAGAAGTGTTGTATGATTGATTATGTGATTAAGTATTTTAAAATGATTTTGGTATAACGAACAGTAGCTATTTCGCCAAATTAGAAAGTTCTATCTCACCGTTGACTAAGTTTATCTCGCCAAATAAAATTTTTTATTTCATAAAGTACTATTTCACCAAACCAGTCTTATCTCGCCAAAATTCCTATTTCACCAAAGGTTATCTTGCCAAATTAGGGTTTTGACTTTCTAACTATTCACTATTTTGCCAAAATACTATCTTCCCATTAACAGTGAGTTATCCCGCCAAATTAGGGTTGTTTATCTTGCCAAATGGAACAGTAATGTATTTTCCCAAATACGATGAAACAGTGCTCTATCTCTTCGTTTCTCAAAACCCACTTTTTCATGAAAAAACACTTTCAATTCACACTTTGATGTTTTTAGTCCTTTTCTTTTGCAAATATATCTTTTATACTACTAATACTATCATAAAAACACAAACTTTATGAATTTTAAGCCCTAGAGAGTAAAAAAATATGCCATTTGATACTATTTCGCCTAATAAGGACTTGAAAATTTGATCTTTTAACACACACAAAAGCACTCCTAGATCATCTTGATGCTCTTATACCAATTGTAGGAATCTTACTATGATATCAAAACACGTAATACAATCACGAGTTGAGAGAGAGAGAGAGAGAGAGAGAGAGAGAGAGAGAGAGAGAGAGAGAACTTAGGTAATTAGATATAACTGAGATGATTGATGAGGCTTGTGAGCTTTCGTTTGGGGCGCTGGATTTTCTTGCTGGACTTGTCCGTCTGCTTGATTAGTGGTGATGTTCCTCCGGGGGATATCTTAGGGGGATCTCGTGTATTTATGTGGTTAAGTGGATGCATTAGTTATTGGTGATACTATAGTGTGTACAGCTCGTTCTGCATTTCTTCGTAATTTGGTTATGAGTTTAGTTAGTCTTATATAGTCCTGTGTATTGTTAGTCTATCTGTATTAGGTTTGTATGTCATTCGTACACTCTTTGGTCTTTTACGGTGGGCTCTTTCATGGGTCAGGATGGAGTGTGGTTTATTCTTTAATTTTCCCTTATTCTTCCATTTTATGTTCTTTTTCCAAGCTTTCTACCTGCATTCTTGACTTTGTTGCCGTATTTGCGCGTACTTTGTTGTTATTTGTTTTTGACTAGTATTGTCAGGAGGCAGCGTTTTATATTCAAGCTGTTTGGTGGTTTTGGTTTGCCCAGTATGTTTTCATATTGTGCAATGTTGTAAAGTGTAATGGTGTCAGCTGGCAGGTCTCTTGTACGCTTAACTTTGGGATTTTGAAGGGCAGTCGATTGTCTGAAGACTTATGTTTTATCTAGGTATGCATAAAAGACTTTCATGTCGAGTATTACGATTTGTGTGGATGAGTTTTTTTGAGGGATTTCGTTTGGAATGGATTTTGATGATCGCTCAGGATCTCTGATGTTGGTGATTTGCTTTGAGAGCGTTTTATGTGTGACGCGATAGTTCTGTTACTCATTTCTGTGGACCTGTTTACATGAGGAGAGAGATCGAGATAGAGAGAGAGAGAACTTTATTTCGCCATACATGATGAAAACTATACGCATGCAATGAAGTTTCTAACTAGATCACCAACCCACATCTCTCCATCTAAGGTCTCTTTTATAGTACAAGATCCTTGACATGGTTTACCTCATGGAGGGATGTGGGATTAAGTAGTTTTCTACAAAATACAACTACGTAAACTATTACAAATACGTTACAACTATTACAATGAACTAACGACCATCTAGACTTGGAATAACCGACACTTCCATAATCCTAACATATTATAAATCTCAACCACGGAAAAGTCAAGTCAACGGTAGGAAAAGTGGTGTTGGCCGCCCAAGCCAGGCTGATGCCGGGTGCGCCTGATGTCGGGTGTCATTTTGGTCGGCCAAACCCACGACCGCCCAAACCTGATTGGTAGTAATTACCACATTTAGTATCATTACTCTTAAAGCCCGATTTTTTCCTTCTTGTACTCATTTTCCCTGCACTTTTATGACCCATGTTCCCTAAGTTCACCCCTTTAAGGATTGGTACCACCCTTTCAAGCATAAATATACCTCCTTTTGGCTAGTTTGGACACAAGTAAATATACAGCCAAGAGAGAAAACTCTTTCTCCTTCACCAAGGATAGTATTTTCCCATCATTTTATCACTCCTAAAAGACCAAGAAACTTCTACCAATTCAAGAATATGTGCTCAAGTGCTAGAGAAAGTATTTGAACATTATTTTTAGGTTATTTAGAAGCTTATAGTTGATTGGAAGCTTAAGGGTTGCTATAAATCCTTCCATTACCTATTTTAATTGCTACTTTGGTAATCTTTTATATTTCTCATGATGTTGAACTTTATACTTCATGTTGGAACTTGGTTTTTAATTAAATTTAACATTGAGTAATTTATTTTACTTGTTCGAGACGATGTGAACTATTAAAATGGGTTGTTTGGACTTTTAGTAATGTTGAAATATTTTTGGAAACGTAGAAGGGGGTGAATACGTTCCCGTTTAAAAACTTATTACATTCTTGTCAAATAACCCATCAAGTATGGCGCAATATGACAAGTGTCAATAATAGTTTTATAATAACTATATATGGTAGAATATGTCATAATCATAAATACAATGTAAACACCAAGTCATGGCACAAACATAATCAACATAATATAAAGAACAAATCACACAAGCATAAACACAAGGTACATCTAATAGTAAAGCGATAAATGCAAAGATAAGCGTAAAGAGATAAGTAAAAGAAATCACAAACCAAACACGATGATTTATAGTGGTTCGGTTACGAAGCTCCTCTTCGCTCTACTTCACTCCTCGTGTACCCAGCTCAAGAGTTACTTCACTAGTAAACAAGATCCCTTCATGGCAGAGAAAACCTTACATCGTTGCTTATATTTTTTTTCTGACACTAAGCTAGATGTCAAGTTCTTCTTTGGGTACAACCAAACCCATTATGTTTTATGGCCCAACATAATAAACCTTGTGATTTAAGGCCTAAACACATAAACCGCGTCGCTTACATGATTTTCTGACACTAAGCTAAATGTCGAGTTCTAATCTTAGCTATAACCAATCTACCACTTACACTTGTATTCTAAGGACTAAAATACTAACCTAATCACACTCGTGTATACCAACTACACATTAGTTGGATCTAACAACTACACAAGATTGGAAGACATTGACTCGATCTATGATAATATATATCGTGAATTTAACAAATGTTACGAATGCCCTAACTACTCTATGACACATCGTATCTTGACGATTACGTGTGTTCTTCTCTTGCACTTGAGTGGATGGATGATTGGATCACATTTGAAACAAGATCAAACAAGTTTAAACGATCAAAGAAAGAAAGATATAGAAAGGGATTTAGAACAGAAAAAACTGTGTGCAAAATGATGAGAAAATAGTTGGAAACAGTACACTATTAATAGGCAAACCAGAGGAGCGTCCTAAAGGGGACGATTCTTGATTTTTGGACGGTCCCAGATATATTAGGTACCGTCCTCCCTATTAGGGGAATGTCCTATGTAGGACGCTCCTTTTTTATCTTTTAGCGGGGAAATTTTTTTCTGGTTTGGGTAGTATCTATTTAGGGGGAAAAACCAGATTTTGAATATTTATTCAAATAAAACATTTCTTATAATTACAAAAATATTTTGTCTAGTTTATTTTTGTAAGGTTTTTGTTACATTTGTAAAAATGTAAAGTTTAAGACAAAAAACTTATTTCTTTGATTATCCAACAAGTTTAAAGTTTGTTTGTTCATACCTTTAGTGATTTACGTCGGGTGCAAACTTATATCTCTGTTGAAGCAGACTTGAGACGTCGAGAGATGTTGACGTATGAATGCATTGATGATTTGTGATTACGAGTAACTTGCGCACTTTACGTTATGTGTTACAAGTTACATGTTTGTCATCACCAAACATAAAGAGACTATATAGATTAAAAATCATAATATTTTCACTAACAATATTGATTTTGCTTATGAGTTAGTTTTAATTGAAACTTGTCTAATTTTCTTGTTGATATATCATAATTAAATCTATAGGTCAAAAGGATTTCTTCTTGTGATTTATTTCAATATATTAATGCACGAATATGTTGGTTCTTTATACTTGACACATATGAGTATACAAGTTAAAAAGACTAGTAATGATTGAAGAGTATATAGGTCGAAAGGACTATGAACAAATTGGTTAAATCATATTTCTCACATATGGTGCGTGATAACGCCTAAATTATACATGTTTTCGGCGGCGTTATTTGCATTTATTTTATCATTTCTCGTGAACTTTTGGTACTTAATCAAGTATATTTGCTATTATATGTTCTAGGTATGTGTCGTGGAAGAATACGGAAGATTACACGAAGAATTGAAGCTTAAACGAAGAAATAACTCAAGTTAATGATTTCCCGACACCTGTTCACTGTTTTGGCCATAACTCGGTCATACGAACTCCGTTTTAGTTGATTCAAGCGGCCACGGAAAGAGAATTCAATTATCTACAACCATGAAAAAGGCCAACTGCTGAATATGCAGAAAGTGTGGCGGTTTTGGCCAAAGTGCGGCGCACTTTTGAGTCTGTGAGAAAATTAAATGCAATTAAATGCTAAGTGCATTAACTCACTATGTGCGGCGCACAAATAAGTTTGTGCGGCGCACTTTGGCCCATTTTTAGCCTATAAATACAGCCCCTAATCACCTCATTCCATATCTCTTACACACACAAACCTCCAATTCGTTTAGAACACTTAGAGTGGGTGTTTTTGGTGATTTTGGCTTGACAAACCAAGGATCCAAACACCCCTTCAAACCACCATCACCACCATCGACTACCACCACTATCCACCATCAATTTCCAGATTATAATCCATCCAAGGAAGTAGCATTGAAGTGTAATTCGAATCTATAAGCGATTGTGACAGAATTGGCGCCACAATCAGCCTATAAATAGAGAAGGATTTCTCTCATTTTACACACAACTCTCAAACACAATCCCCTATTCGTTTGGAACCCTTAGAAGGGGGGTTTTTAGTAAAAAAGGTCTGAGTACCTTTGATCCAAACCACCTTGATAACACAAATCATCATCACCATTAGAATTAAAATTCTTGAAGAAGTTGGATAGTCTTGGTTGATATTCATCATTGTTCTTAGGTTTTGATCCATTAAAGAAGCATAGTTATAGTGTTATTTCAAATCTATAAGCGATTGTGACAGAATTGTTCATAGTTTTCGGATTTTGCTTTGAATATAATAAAGTGTTCTTGGGAAATTCTTGTGAAATCACCATACTTTGCTCTTGGAATTGGTATGAATCTTGTTACTCTTTTGAAATATAATCCTGTTTGAATATCTAGAAGAAGGGGTTATGAGTTTTGTTACACAGATTATGGAGTAGTAATGCTTATGTTTGTTTGGGCATAACGTGTATTTGTATATGAGTGTTTGGATATGAGTTTATTGAATTGGTAAAACATATTTTATACAAGAATATAGGCCGAAAGGGTTCTTTTATATATGTGTTTAATCATTCCACTTAATATATTGGTTATAATAACTTATAAAGGCCGAAAGGATTTGTTGTTATTAATCAATATAATCACTAGTTATATTTAAAGGCCGAAAGGATTTATAACTTGTGCTAACTCTATTTTCTAAACTTATAAACACTATTCCAAATACATCATTATCTAAATGATCATTGCCTAAATAAACATACTTTAATCATTTGTTTGAATCATCTTTTAATTGCTTTCTTTGCATTATTCGATATATGCTCGTCTTGGTTAATTTGATCCGTGACAATCTTATTAACCTTAGCACCTTAATTACAAACTGTAAAAACTTCAATTCTTGTGGAACGACCTGGACTTACCTAAAGTTATACTATACACAAACGGGTATACTTCCTGAGTGTTGTGTTTTTAGTAAAAATCGGTATTTCTAGTATTATAAATTTAAAGCTTAGAAAACACACATCAAAGTTTTTGGTGCCACTGCCGAGGAATTGTTTAAGTTGTTATAGTTTGTTGCTTGTTTTAGGTGCTATTTTGTTTCAAAAAAAAATTCAAACCTGCCGTACCATTTTTTGGCAAACGGAAACCAAAAATCATTTTTCTTCAGGAAATACGTCGCACATCTTATTTGTGTACGCCGCGCTTTACCCATGTACGCTGCACTTTCTGTAAATTTTCACAAACAGAATCTTATTTAAAAAAAAAAACAAAACCAAACCCCCCCAATCTGCTAGTCTTAGGTTCTATAATCATTTGAAATTGTATTTTATCTTATTATATGCCTTGTGTATTTGTAATTATCTAGTTTATCATAATATTCGAAAAAAAACATAAAATTTCCAGAAAAGTCAGCGCACTTTTCCTAAAGTGCGCCATACCTATTCAAAAAAAATTCTTTTAGTTATTTACCCTTATTTGCTATATATAATCTATATATAATTAAAATAAAATATATCTAATATATATAAAATATAAAAAAATATATGAAAATAATTTACTTTATTTAGAATATTATCCTATTAACCTTAATTATATATATATAATTGTCTCTTTGCAAAATGCTTAACGTATGTATAAATCCCCTATCTTTTGGAAAACAACTAGTAAGTCTAATATATAAATTAAATAAAATAAAAAGGTCTTGTAAATTTAAAATTTTCCAAAAAGAATCCATTCAGATTGAATCACACGAATCTTCCACCGAACAACCTATCGTTAATGACTTTGTCGTTATAAATATACCTGAAGAGGATGTTGAACCCAAACAAATAATTCTCGATCCTGATGACCAGCCTATATGGGAAAATGCTAAGATTGTAGCACCGACTCCTAATTCTGCCATTGTTCAACCCAAAGTTGATGACAACTTTGTTATCAATAGTACCCACTTGAAAATGATTTTGGAAAATAAATTCGATGGTTATCTGCGGGCCGATCCGCATGACCACATCCATGAATTTCTCGCAATCTGCGACATGTTCAAATACGGTGAAACTAAGGGTGAAGCCGTAAAGCTTTTAATATTTCCCTTTCCTTGTGCGATGAAGCTAAAACCTGGTTTAACGAACTTAATGAAGAGTCTATAACATCGTGAGAACAAATGAGAAGAGCTTTTATAAACATATTCTTTCCACCTTTGTTATTTAACCGTCTTTTACTTGAAATTAGAAATTTCTCTCAACTCGTATGCGAAAGTCTAACCGACGCTTGGTTACGACTCAAGAGCATGCTTCGAAAATGTCATGGGCACGGTTTGACCAAAGGAGCTATTATTCAAATATTCTATCATGGTTTAGACGAACCCACTCAAGGAATCTTGGACATAACTGCTGGAGGAATCTTCCTCTACAAAAGTCCAAATCAAAATTTTCAATTTCTCAAGGACAAAGTCCTTTTCAATCATGACTGGCCTATTAAATTTAAAAATGAACATCATCGAAAATCTGTTTCCTTCGCCGATGGAAGTGATACTAATGATGATAATTATCGATTAATGAAAAAATTGGAAGCTTTAACTATAAAAATGGATTCTCAATTCCAGAGCTTAAAAGAGGAGATGCATGAGACGCGTAACAAATATCAGGACCTTAGAGACAACCACGATCCTAAGAACCACCTGAACGATGACACGCCGATGCGTGAACGTCATGAAGCCAATTACATCCAACATGAAGATTATTGAAACCAAGATTCTCATAATTCATTTTCTCGTCAATCCCATTATGAACCTAATGATTCTGAGAAATCGCTCACAGAATTAAACAATGATGTGAGAAATGATCTCGAAGATTTCAAAAGACGTATCTGTAGCATGAGAACTGTTCATTGGAAACTCTATGACAGCGACGATTGTAAAACTACCGGTGTTTTACCCAATAAAATGTCTAAAACCGTCAACCAAAAGCCTCGAGCTAAAACAGATCTTGAAAAATCAATCACTAAATTCTTGGATGATCAAAGAGTTATAAATATGTTTTTCTAGAATAATGTTAACGATATAATTTTAAAAAAGAAGCAAAATGAAAAAAATTTCCAAATTAAATTAAAATGATGGAAAGAAAAATGGACGAGTGGTCGAAATCTCAAAACATATCTTTAGAACAAACCGATTGGACTGAGCCACAACCTCCTCCTCAAGCTCAAACCGAACAAGTGAATGCCGTATTCACTAGGAGTGGTAAGTCTGATGATTCTCCAAAAACTCAAAAAGATCCACCACCTCCTATCATCGTTGACAATAAAACTGAAAAAGATAAACCTATTAAAACATCAAAAAAGGGCTATCACGTGGTAAAAATAATTAAGTATCCATACCGTGAGTACATTCCAAAAATACCATACCCCCAAGCTTTTAGAGTGGATCATTCCTACTTGAACCGTATCATTAAGGAATCTTAAATCAAGTTAAGTATAATAATAATAGTTGTAGTAATAGTAAATAATAATTAAAAAAAACTAAAAAATATATATATAACAAAAACTTTACAGTCTTTAAGTACGTCACGCATTCGGCCGGTGTGTCGCGTATCTTGATTTCTGCATCCAAAAAGAAATTTATCGAACTTTGTGGTTGTGTTCGCTGGAAACCCTCACGAGACTATAACTAGTCCACTCGGGACACCGAGGGGTTTAAAGGCTTGTTGCATGCGCTAAATGCAACCGTGGTGCCTACGAAAGTGCGCTTTTGTATTTAATATTTTTCTTGTAGTTGTGTTTATTATGCAGATTAAATAAAACAGGTGGAGCTTGAATTGGTGGTTGACATTTTACACTTGGAGACTTATATAATTGGAGTACTCCCTCCGTCCCATAATTATTGTCTATTATTGACTTTTTCGGTCTTTATCTTGCAACTTTGACCTTACGTATTATTTTTTTTGTTATATAAAACTTGATGCAAAATATATGAATGGATTGAGTTTTAAATGTATTTTCATTGGTATAATTTTCATCAAGTATTATATAACACAAACAAACATATTTAAGGTCAAAGTTGAAAAATAAAGACTTAAAAAGTCAATACTGGACTATAATTATGGGACAGAGGTAGTATTATATTACATGTGGTAGAATACACATGCTTGGCATTCCGTTTTGCGCCATATTTTTCATAATTCAACCAAGAACTTAAGAACCCCGGGAAGTACCGTTTTCTTTTAATTTTCCCTATTTTCTATATTTATCAGTTCTCATATTGAGAGCAATGTTCAACTTAAGTGTGGAGGGGTAGCAAAAAGAAAAAATTAATCATGCCCCTCCATGTTTGCCCTGCGAAATTTTCAAACTTTAAACTGATATTTTCTAAAAAAAATTTAAAAATTTATATATTGCTTTTCCAAAAACTTAAAAAATGCATACGCTTAGTAAGGCAAATCCAACCGGATTGACATTTTAACTAGCACAAAATCAACCCACTTAAATTATAAGGTTCACCTCTAGATCTTAAGGAATTTGGGTACCCATCTTTGATATCCAAGATAATTGATGCCTTTAGCTTGTTCGAGTTAAGGAATGAGCAATCATGTGTATGTATTCCATCGTTATGGATGTGTATATGTGATTTTGTCACAATTTCTGGAGCAATGGTATTGGTTGAAAATTATATGAGTGGGCCGGTAATTTAGTAGCTCCAGAACTTGTGCTTGATCATCATTTACTAAACCGCAGTGCGGTTAATATATAGACAAAGTCGTATGATAAGAGGTGAAATAAATCCTTATGCAATCATGTATCTGCAACACTCGCTTTTAGTGTTGAGATCCCCAAAGTATCCCAAGAGCAAGAAAAATTTGCTCGATGAAGAAGAAGTTTTGTGCCAGCCTTAGTTATCGCAGTATCTAGAATGAAAAAAAAAATTATAAAAAAGAAGAAAAAAAAGACAGAAAAGAAAAAAATAATAAAAGTTCAAAGTATAAGGCAAAGTTCTGGCACATGGAATCAAGTATCTGCTATTCACCATCATCGTTATCATGTTTTGCCTCTTTGAGATTTTTGTCTAGGTGCTCACGCCGCAACGAACATGTTTATGTGTCTAGTACAAGCATATGGTAGGGACCTAGATTATGTCTGGGCAATTGAGTGACTTCACAAATATAAAACCATATCTGAGTGACTAGTGTGAATTCAAAAACAAGCACTTTCCCTGTGTGAGGTGCTCTGTTACATGTCTATGCCTGAAAAGTTATAAAACTGGTAAACACTTGTTAATGCTAAAATGATTTTTTTCTCCACGTCATGATAAATGATCTTGTTTTCTCGCTTTGATTGCTTGAGGGCAAGCAACGGCTAAGTGTGGAGGGATTTGATAACGCCTAAATTATACATGTTTTCGGCGGCGTTATTTGCATTTATTTTATCATTTCTCATGAAATTTTGGTACTTAATCAAGTATATTTGCTATTATATGTTCTAGGTATGTGTCGTGGAAGAATACGAAAGATTACACGAAGAATTGAAGCTTAAACGAAGAAATAACTCAAGTTAATGATCTCCCGACACATGTTCACTGTTTTGGCCATAACTCGGTCGTACGAACTTCGTTTTAGTTGATTCAAGCGGCCACGGAAATAGAATTCAATTATCTAAAACCATGAAAAAGGCCAATTGCTAAATATGCAAAAAGTGCGGTGGTTTTGGCCAAAGTGCGGCGCACTTTTGAGTCTGTGAGAAAATTAAACGCAATTAAATGCTAAGTGCATTAACTCACTATGTGCGGCACACAAATAAGTTTGTGCGGTGCATTTTGGCCCATTTTTAGCCTATAAATACAGCCCCTAATCACCTCATTCCATATCTCTTACACACACAAACCTCTAATTCGTTTAGAACACTTAGAGTGGGTGTTTTTGGTGATTTTGGCTTGACAAACCAAGGATCCAAATACCCCTTCAAACCACCATCACCACCATCGACTACCACCACTATCCATCATCAATTTCTAGATTATAATCCATCCAAGGAAGTAGCATTGAAGTATAATTCGAATCTATAAGCGATTGTGACAGAATTGTTCATAGTTTCCGGGTTTTACTTGGAATATAATATAGTTTTCGTTGGGAAAACTTGTAAAATCATCAACATTTGCTCTTGAAGTTGGTATAAATCTTGTTTATCCTTTAAATATGATCTTTACTGAATTCATGATGAATGTTATGTGTTTTGTTACTTATTTGATCATGGAGTAGTCATCTTGTGTTTGTTTGGGCAATATGTGATCTTGGGTATGGAGCATTTGGATATGTGTTTATTGAATTGGTAAAACATATTTTATACAAGAATATAGGCCGAAAGGGTTCTTTTATATATGTGTTTAATCATTTCACTTAATATATTGGTTATAATAACTTATAAAGTCCGAAAGGATTTGTTGTTATTAATCGATATAATCACTAGTTATATTTAAAGGCCGAAAGGATTTATAACTTGTGATAACTCTATTTTCTAAACTTATAAACACTATTTCAAACACATCATTATCTTAGTGATCATTGCCTAAACAAACATACCTTAATCATTTGATTGAATCATCTTTTCATTGCTTTCTTTACAATATTCGATATATGCTCGTTTTGGTTAATTTAATCCGTGACAATCATATTAGCCTTAGCACCTTAATTACAAACTGTGAAAACTTTAATTCTCGTGGAACGACCTGGACTTACCTAAAAGCTATACTATACACGAACGGGTATACTTCCCGAGTGTTGTGTTTTTAGTAAAAATTGGTATATCTAGTTATTATAAATTTAAAGCTTGGAAACACATATCAGTGCGCAATGACTTGGTTTTATAATAACGTTCATAGGTCGAAAGGGTGCGTCAATATAAACTATTTTATATGCAATTTCATGATATGACCATTTGATTGGAATTGTGTCACTCAGATTTTGTGTAGCTTTGCTATTTGTTTAACCAAACATTTTAAACAATCCACTGAAATAGGGATCTACATCCGAACAATTGTTTTAAATTATTGATTGCAAGTTTGCTTATTTCATTCTTATTGGAAGTTTTATGGTATCGTGAGGCATGACAATAATTTTACCACTTTATATTTCTTATTGTTACATTAGATTCTTCGTGATTGAAAATATCCAAATCCTAGTGAACAACCTTGGCTTACCAACCCCAACTATGTTGAAAATTTAGAGTAATTGTGGGATCGGGTCATACTTGTAAATGGTTTTGAGATACGAAGTGTACACGCATCAAGTAACTGAACTTCCCTGACTCATTTAGTGGTTAGCTGATGTACTCATCAAAGGACAACTCATTAGAAGGGTGATCCTTCAGGGAGTTATCTCATTGGTGAGTTTTACTCGTCATTGAGTAAACTTATCAGCGAGTGGTATTCATCAGCGACTAAATCTTATCAGCAAGTATACTCTTTAGTGAGCATGCTGATAAGAGTTCGTGCTGATGAATACTTAACTCCGCTGGAATTCGTTTGTAACCGCATTGACCTATTAATGGGCGGTTTCAAGATTAAGTTTATGACCATAACTAATGGTCATGTAACCACTATTGCTTTCGTTAAGGAGATTATGAGATTAATTGGCCGATTAATGCTCATAAATCCTTTTGAATAGGAGTTACAACTCTTTTTCATAAGAGTTTCATCAGTATAAATAGAGATAAACATTTGCATGTGAAAATACAAAAAAAAACCATAAACACATAAAGGCAAACAGGTTCTTGATTTGTGCCTAATTCAAGAACATACACTTGGTTTTATTTCAACGAGATATTCATGTAACCCAAACAATATGGTTGAATAGTTTCTTTTAAAAAGTGATTACACGACTTTAAGTGATATCTAGTTACCATTGATTATCTTCACCTTGTTCTGGGCGAACACTACCAACAATCAAAGGAAACTATTTTGTGATAATTAATGATGGCTACCATGAAGCATATGACATCTGACTTATCCAAGCTTGGTAGGTTTAAAGGGATGGATTTCAGAAGGTGGCAAAAGAATATGCATTTCTTCTTGACAAACATGAGTGTGGTATATGCTCCAAGCACACCAATTTTAGATAATGGTGATGATACTACTATGGAACAGATGAGGAAGGGGAGTAAATGGGAAAATGATGACTACGTGTGTAGAGTTTTAATCTTAAATGGTATCACACTCTCTTTGATATTTATCATTTTTTTGGATCTGCTAAAGAACTATGAGATTCTTTGGTTACTAAGTATATGGCTGATGATGCCTCTAGTAAAAAGTTTCTGGTTAGTAATGTAACAATTACAATATGATCGATTTAAGACCGGTTGGAAGTTGGAACAATACAATGAGCTCCTTCATATACTTGGTTAATTTACAAAACACAAAATAAACATATATGAGGCTATTTCAGTCTCTTGTGTCATTGATAAACTTTTTCCTCTTGGAAAGATTTTAAGCATACATTAAAACATAAGAAAGAGGAGTTAACTCTTGTTTAGTTGGACAGTCATTTACGCATTGAGTAATTTCTCAGGGCGCAAGAAATTGACAAGCCAAAAAGCAACAATATTGTTGGTTCATCAGTTGTCAATATGGTGGAACATAACAATTCTACCAGATACAATGATAACAAGGGCAAACGTAAGCATCATGATAACACCAAGGCTGATCCTAGCAAGAAGTCAAAATTGAAGTGGGTCGCGGGTGAGAACCAACAAAGTCATTTATATTACCGAAGTTGAGTTATTTTCAGTCGTCATAGTTGCTAGATGACTTTCTTGATCTTGCCAAAGACAACACACCAACAAGGATCTTAAGACCCGTAATGTGCTTGATGCTTGTCTTGTAAGAACATCCACAATAGTTAAACTTCTGAAAGGTTTATAACATTTGCATGTCACACAATATTATCAATTTATAAACATTTTCAATTTATAAACATATTCTCACTATAATAAACTTGTTAAGACTTTATGAAATGTACTAGACATTAAATGAGTTACTCACATTTGCTTGTGATGAAAAAGTTCATAATCTTGGATCTATTTCATTTCATGTCACTGTAAACTTCACTCCACTATGATTCAAAAATTTATAAACCTTTTCATTTTTATAAAGCTTTTAATAAATCTCTTATAATGAATGTCCTAAGATTTATAGTCTCCTTAATTTTTAATTGTTAGTTATCGTATTCTTATTTATACATTAAAACATGTTCTTGAAAGTTGATATGTCTTTTAAGATCTATAGTCTCCTTAATTTTAAATTTTTTGTTATTGTATTCTTATTATACATTAAAACTTGTTCTCCAAAAGTTGATATGATTTCTTTTGGACTTCTTATATGATTTCTTATGGACTTCTTTTTATATAATTTCTTTTGGACTTCTTCGTAAATGATATGAACAATTTATTTGTTATTTTGTTGTCTAACCTTAATTAATCCTAGAATTCTATTTAAGTCAGGTTTAATTATGGCTCAGATGACAATCTTTGGAATATATTTTTGCACGCTTGATACTTCAACTTCTTTATTTTGTATTTTTTCTTCCGACGAAATGGGTTACTTCATATAGTTTTGAAGTTTTGGTTACTAATAGTTCATACATGGGTAGTCATCTCTTGTTGGTGTCGTTTATGCTATCTTTTATTTATTTATCTAAAAACGTCATTGAAAGGAGATATATTATGTAACTACTCTAAATATAATAAAGAAAGTTGGCAATGGAACTCACTTATACAAGCTTGTCACTGCATGCATGATGAAAGGCAAACTCTTAAAAACACACTACTCGATAGATATGTATCATATATGACAGTAAAATTCTGTTGTCGTTAATGTACCCCTTTTTGTACCAATAAGTGAATAGTTTCTAAGAAAAAAAAGTCACTCGCGAGTATACAAATACGAGTTATATATTGATCAAACCCCGTTTGACGCTCATAAATGTGTATACATGCAATAGATAATAATACAAAACATATGTGGAGATTATACATATTTACGTTCAAGGACGGACCTAGAGGGGTTTTCGGGGTTCACGGAACTAGATGAATGTTTGCCGCCGAACGTAAATATTAGATTTTTCCGAAATGAATGTGGTCTCGAAATCTTGTGTCACATAAATACGACAATTTTTTAACTCGTAAAAAAATTGTCGCACCTGGTGATTTAGAGTCTTCGGTCCAGCGTTGTGTACGTTCCTTCTAAACAACTGCTAACAGTTTAAGAAGTTAGATGTGACACATTTGTTTGCAAAAAATTTCGACTTTACATCCCTTAACTAAATGTATAAATTATAACAAATCGAAAAAAGTAAATTAAGTTATAATTATACGTGCTACTTCACGTCTTACTGAAATAACAAACTGGTGACAGATAATTAGTAGGGACACGCGATGAAGCTTTGGGTAGATCCGTGCAAAAACCATCTGCTAATTCGCATGATCCACCCACCGGGCTCTTTGCATGCTTTGATTATCTATGTCCCGTCTATGTAAAACACCTTCTACAAGTTCCCATCAACCACTACCCATGAAATGCACTTTTCACACATGTAAACATTTCACTTGATCACCCTCTTCTTCTATCTTATAAAAAGAACAGGCAAAACGCACAGTCCAGAGCGACATGATTATTCTTGCTTACAGAACTACTCGGAGAGCTGAAAAAAGCAGTTTCAATTAACAAAGTATATTCCAGTGATTGTTTCTCTGTACCTTTTCGCTGGCCGCCGCAAATTTGTATTGGTTTCTTCTACCTTCTTCACTTGTGTCTTAGTCATGATTATAAGGTCACACAAAAAACTGCATCACGGTTAAACATCTATACGTCCATATACTCACGACACGGTATATTACCCAACAAGTATACCATCTCTTCACTTAAGCTATAGTTGCCATGTGTTTGTTTTTCAGAACACAAATGGAAAATGTGTTGGAACACTATGCTTTTTCATACCAGACACGCTAAACGTACACATATAATTATTGTAACTTTTTCAAAGATAATACGGTTAATCTTTAAAAAGCGTAAAAATACAAAATGAGAATCTCTCTTTTACCTTCACATATAGGTATCACATTCATAAACCGAGTAAAGTTTTTTATATTTACACCTTGAATTACTATCCATTTCACGCGATGCTCTACAATCCGTGATTAAACAACTATATACGAGTATAACATCCAACATTAATAGAATATCAAAAATAAGTTTTTATCCATATATACTTTTTTTCTAGATACCAATATACTGATAAGATCTGTCGAGAAATCGATATCTACATCAATTTCTATACTCCGTGCATTACATACAAATAATTAATGAATTAACTCTAAGATTCTGAGGCTGGCTCTGTTATCTGTCACCAAATGTTTGCGAAAACCGTGTTTTGAAACTGCGTTCCCCTGGGGTCCGAGTCCACTCAGGGTTACAGGTTAGAGCGACCGCCGGTCCAACCCCGGTTTTTCCAAATTAAAACTATATAATATATATATATATATATATATAACATATATATATATATATATCTACTATATATAATATTTTCAATATTAGAAATAATAGTATGTATATAAATCAATGGAAATATTTCATATATTAAAGCTTAAAGACTAATTTATTAACAAAATCACATGTAAAATTACAATTTAACGTTCGCAAATATATACAATTAACATGTTTTATTTATAAAAAAATAACGAAACAAACGAAACCACGACACCCGGCCGTCTCATGACCGGGCTTGACCCGAGGTCACTCCAAACCCGGCGGGTTCAAACCGGGTTTCAACAAATATGCAAACCCTGTTTAATCTGACACCGTATTTTCGGCCGAAACCGGTCTCAACCGGGTTGACCCGTCCTTGACGGAATCGAACCGGGTATTCAAAACACTAGGTTTGTGGCCTGACATAAACTATATCATTATCCTTGGTTTCACGTTAAATTGACTATATATTTATGTCAATCCGTATTATCATACGAGTCTTGAGAGATTCTGTCTACCAACTATCGAACAAAATGCATTTCTAAATCCGTAAATAAAATAAATTTAACTATATTTAGTTTACTAATTGGTCTGTAATTGAAGTCTAAGTGGCATGCATGAAGGTTGAATGTCCACGTGGCACAGCTTATTAGCCAAATGGAATGACACTAAACTTTTGACAAACATATATATATATGTTTGTGTTGTCGATTTGACATGTGAGTGTCGTACACCAATATTGTGACGAGTGACGACACATTCAACCGAACGATTTTTGCTCCTTTTTAGAGTTGTTTTCGCCTTTAACTTTGCTAGTGATTTCCCTCGTGTTCCATTAGTATAGAACTTTAATATTGTCCCAACAACAACGTTAAGTTTCAAGCAATTGTTCCTTGTTTGTCTCTCCAACCACCTAGTATCATTTCGATCACAACAAAACATTTTATCAATGGCTGGAAATCAAAGATTTCGGACTCTTAACAAACCATGTGTTCTTCTAATAGGTACGTATCAATTTCTATGACACACAAATGTATATATTGTTACTGTTTCTTATATATTGGGGGTTTGTATATTTGTAGCGATTGCTGGAATCGAACGTTTTGTATACAAAGGAGTCGCGTCGAATCTTGTTATTTATTTAACAAATGTGATGGGAATGAGTAGCTCATCAGCCGCAAGAACTGTTAATAGTTGGAGCGGTTTCACGTCCATGTTGCCATTACTCGTGGCACCACTTGTCGATTCTTACTGGAATCGACACTCGACTATTCTAGCCTCTTCATTCCTCTATCTCGTGGTACGGATAAACTCAACGTGTATATCTTAAACAAAATTTGTCTACTCCATATTTGTTAACATATACTCATACATGTATACTTTTCAGGGGCTTTTGGCATTAACATCAACTGCATTAAACAAAACAGACTCATCACCTTCGTTTTCGTCATTATATTGGTCACTTTATTTAATTTCATTAGGCCAAGGCGGGTACAATCCGTCATTGCAAGCATTCGGGGCTGATCAACTCGATACGGATGAAGAGCTTCCTATGACGAAAAATGAAGAGAAGCCCGATAAGAAAAGCATGTTTTTCCAATGGTGGTATTTTGGTATTTGTACTGGAAGTCTTTTAGGAGTCTCGATCATGCCGAATGTACAAGACTCTGTTGGTTGGGGTTTAGGGTTTGCTATCCCCGCTATGGCCATGGTTGTGTCTATGATTATGTTTTCTTGTGGCAGTCGGTTTTATTCGTATAGCCATGATCGGGGAAATGATGCTAGATCGTTGGAAAAAATCATTCAATCGGTTAAATGTTCCGTGTCTAAATTCGTTCACTCGAAAAATGATGAAAAATCGAGCCTTGTTGAGCTAGAGTAAGTTTTTCTTTTAGTCTCGACATATCACTAATGAATTTTTCCATCTTTACTGGTTTTTTGCAATATTTCTACTTTAAGAATGGCTAAAGTTTCCAAAACTATACCACAAACTTTTAAAGTACTTCTTGCAATTAGTTGCTGTAATGGACAACTACTAAAGTTGCACTAATTAATGGACGTGGTATTTATTTGGAGAAAAAAAAAATGATGATTTTGTTGATTAAGGTTTTATTATGAGATATTAATATTAATTTGAATTATGTTGCTTACATAGTAAAAGCATCTTCTCCATTAACATTATTTTACAATTTTATTCATTTTTGTCACTATTGGTTATCTGATTACAAAATAACGACCATAACATTTGTTGCATATATTACTGAATTTGTTTCTGCTCATACTTGCCGTTGACATAATCTTTATATAGTATAATTATATTAATACTATTATGTCATTTTTATACTATTTATGCACATGCTTTAAGCTTATAACATGTTATTCTATTTCAGGCTCGAAGATAAACCATTCTGTGCAAAACAAGAAAACGAAACAGAATGTTTAACCAACCAAAAGTCAAATGAAAGTAATCACCTGGTCGTAATATTAAAAGTGGTTATCGGTCTACTACCAATCTGGACAACGTTGTTAATGTTCGCCGTCATTTTCCAACTACCAGCAACATTTTTCATTAAACAAGGAATCACAATGAAAAGAAACATAGGAGACAGTTACAAAATTCCACCTGCGACGCTCCAAAGTGCCATAACCATATCTATAATTCTTTTAATGCCATTTTATGATACAATCTTTATACCTTTTGCTCGTTTAATCTTACGTAACGAAAAAGGAATCACAACGATGCAAAGAATTGCTATAGGGATGTTTCTTTCTGTGATTGCGATGATATTTGCAGCCACGGTTGAAATGAAGAGGTTGGAACTATCTAATGACGAGTCAATGTCCGAGACTTTGAGTATATTTTGGTTGTTACCGCAATATATATTGTTGGGCATTTCTGATATTTTTACTGTGGTTGGAATGCAAGAGTTTTTTTATAGTGCGGTACCTGAGGGGATGAGGACAATGGGGATTGCTTTGTATACGAGCGTGTTTGGTGTTGGAAGCTTTTTGAGTGCGTTACTGGTGTATTTGGTTGAGTATTTTACGACCTCAAGTGATGGCAAAGGGAACTGGTTTTCGGATGATATGAAGGAAGCGAGGCTGGATAAGTATTATTGGTTGTTGGCTGGTACAAGTGCTTTGAGCTTGGTGGTTTTTGTGGTACTTTGCTCATTTCAAAAGACGAAATCATGAGCATCAGTTGATAGGAAGATAAAACCTTAAAGATCAAAGCTTTGAATTTTACAATACATGTTTACCAAGGAAATGTAGTGTTTTGAGTTTCGTCTAGTTTATGTACATATTCTTGTTTTGTTTCATCTCACATTTCGTTTAATATAGATACACGTAGCTTCTGGTTTCTTATCAATAAGAGTTAGTTTTGGTTTCGTATGTCTCACATCGTTTGAGTGATCAGCATTTTTGAATTGTTTTGGTTGGAAACTTGGAATGGTTCTTATAAACGTATACGGAAGAAAATGTTAAAGTAAGTAACAACGAATTCGTAGTTGCTTGAAAAATAATGATATGCTATTGGGTTGTTATTTCCACATATACGAACAACTAAGATGGCATGGACGAACACCCTTAGATAGATTTTGGATGGTTTGACAAAGCAACACATTTATAGTCATTACTATTGGAGATTTTGCAAGCATGTTTAGCATTTTTAAGGACATTACAACAACCAAGAAAACACCCTCTAACATTGTACCCTGCCACAAGTGACTTATCTGGTCCCCATTAGTGTGGAACATGATGGAAGGGATAGCTAATTGTCTGAACACGAGCATAAAAGCCTCGCAAATACTAATACTGCATTCATTGCATACTGAAAAACGCAAAATAATTTCATAGTCTACGCCATTCAACTTGATCGCCATAGTTCAGTCCCAAAATATCTACTAATGAATTATGTATGATCTATAAAATTGGTGTCTTAACTTGTTTTTGCTGGTTTTACCAACATATCTTACGCCTAATGGTTATACAAGTACTGTGTAGGCCTCACGATTATCCAGGATCACTCTTATTGGTTCTTCTTAGGGTACTCGTATCAGTAGCTCGTGAGGCTCTGTAAGCCACCCTGATCACGCGCCACCCCACTATGGGGATGGCCGGTCATGCGCGAAACAAAGAAAAACACCCTCGCAATGGTGACGTATTAACTAGTCAGGTTGTGTGTAGTTGGTTTGCGTATCCTGAAAGTAATTGACTTATTTAACCTCAAAAGTCAAGTGCTTGTCATTTTGGCAACTACAAGTCTACAAACATGGATACTATGAATTACTACTTATGATTTACAAATGGGCCAGTTTGGGTTTTCTGGAGTATAAAAAAAACTAAAAGAGGGAGAGGGTCAATTGATTCAAATTGGTCAGAAGCTACCCAATATCTTCGAAGCATTTCAAAATTAGTTTAATTCAAATACCAAATAAATACTAACAAATAAGCATTGCATTAGTTGACAATTACTGTCTATATTTTGAACACTGACAAAAAGTGTTTGCACCAGACCAGACCATACTAAAATCGACCCGTTTTTTAAACCTGATTCCAGGGGTTGTTGCCCAACCTTTTGGATTTGGTGCAAGATCTTAGTGATTTTTTGATTGTGCAGGATAGGGAGTAGTCTGATCTTGCAGTGTACACGGACATACAAGTTGGTCTGCTCATCTTTCACATGATCGCCTCACAATTTTGGGAATTACCACATTAGAGATTTTCTGCAGATTCCAACGTGTGTTTTCCCGTGTATAAAACGAGTGGAACAAAATGAACTCTAAACAGAATATTCAGACGCGGTAAATTCTGGCGAAGAAGAAAAACTACTCAACTGAACAGTCACAATGTAGACAAACATTCTTTTGTAACCTTTCTTTTGTAGTTTTTCTTTTTGTTTGGGTATCCTGGAGACCGATATCTAAAGTTGAGATCAGGTTTCGTCATTTATATATAGCAAAGGGTAGATGAATAGATGACTTGCAGCTTAATCTAGTGATTTTAAAGTTGCTTTGTTTGAATCCTTTTTATTTATTTTCTTCTAACGGCTGCTTCTTCTTTGATTTCCTATATATATAAGCAAAGGGTAGATGAATAGATGACTTGCAGCTTAATCAAATGATTTTGCCAGTTGAGATCCACCAGAATTATCTTACTAAGTTTGTAGTAGTATGTTAAAGTATTATACATGTAATTGCATCTCCCATTTGATTTTTCCAATGAATATTGCCTTGTTTTAGCTTTTCCTCAATACCCCCTTGTGATATTGATACATTTAAAGGCAGAAACAGCCCAAGAGGAAGTTTTTCTCTTGATTTGTCTGAATAGAAATTAGAAGTTTGTGGTTTTTTTTTGTTCTTGTAATTTCAGTTAGTAGAAAAGATGCTATCTAGACTAGGAAGTTTCAGTTTATGCTTCTAGGATAAACTAAGATGTTTCCACATTAAGCTTCTAAGCCCTTCGCTTATGTTAAACAAATGGTTTGTAGGGGTGGTAATTCCCGACACGGACAATAAATACGACCCAAGAGCAGCACAAAAATAAACTGTTTATGAGGAGTAAAAACAGGTTTCGGGTCGTTTTCATGTTGACCCACTTAACCCGTTTATTAGACATTCGTGTGTTGGGGTTGGGGTGAGTTAAACAGGTTGCTCCCCTGACCCATTTTATTAAATAATTTTAACATCAAAATGTGAAATTTATAGAGTAAATCATATGTAGGCCGATTCCTAAATAGTAGCAGTAAAGGAAAGGGCGCGACATAGGAGAAGAGCTTACTTTGTAAACTACATTGAAAACTGGAAGTACAAACTAACTAGAGAGCTGGTGATCTAGTAGGTGATCCATGACGAATGTGAGTGTAAGGGAAAATGAAGAACAGGACTCGCTGTCAATAATTAAGATATCTAAATCGTTCATTCATCATTTCCTAAGACATGAATAATGAAGGCTTGCTAAAACCGAAATGATACAAGACTCAGCAACCTGACCCATTTCATGCCAATGAGAAGTTGTACTTGATGCAACATGATTTTATAAAAGCAAGAAATTCCACCGTCTCTTTTCTAGACCAATACTTCCTATCTCTTTCCCTTTTTCTTT
>BQNB010075356.1:0-31490 GCA_026074375.1 Tanacetum coccineum
TAAAAGAAAGATGCTTTTAACTCTTTCCTGATTCCTTCTTGCAGGCAGTTGTTTGGCAGTTTTAGGATCAGGAGGGGCAGAAGTTTCTCTAATTGTTGGTGCAGGCTCTTCTTCTAAATCTCTATTGATAATAACATCCCATAGATTATGGTCTGATATATTGGTGCATTCTCATGCTCCATATATCATACTCTCCCTTCCTGATGATATGGATCTTCATTGCAGTGATTGTGGGTGGAGGAATGTCTTGTTCTGCCATCTTACCTTTGAGTTCTTCTTAATTAGAGTTTACACACAAGCTCTGATACCACTTATTAGATCGTTTTACTGAATAGATCTAAACCTTCAGCTTGCAAAGAGTTTGCTCCTTTAGATAATTCTAAAGCAACAATATTGAAACACTGAGTGAACACTATTGATTATGCGGAATCTAATCAATAATGCTAAGAAGAATAATAATGAATACCACAAAAGAACTTTTATATTAAACTTTAAATCTGCCTAGGTTGCAGATTACAAACTATGATTACTATTCGATCTCTTTGATCTTGTGTAGAACTATATCTACTAACTATGCCTAGGGTTCCTTTTATAGACTAAGGAAAACCCTAATGGGCTTTACAAAATGCGTACAAAGATAATGCATATCCTTTCCAAAGATATCTCATGCATATCTTTAACTCTAACTAACTTCTGCGTAAGCAGACTTAACTATTACATAAGCAGTATTAACTATTTAACACTATCAGTACTAACTATGATAATCCTTCTACCAGTACTAACTATGTAACTAGCAGAACTAACTATAATACACTAACAGAATTAAGTTTGTTATACTAAATTCCTAACAATCCTCCCCTAAACTTGAACTTCATTTGTGAACTTCAAGTTTCTTCAGTTGTCTTCATTTTGGGCTTTTGAAAATTGTATCCAAGCATGTCTTTAAGTCCTTAGCTTCTTTTGTCTTTTAGTCTTTGTCTTCTCTTCATCACAACTACATAGCAACATCCAACTAAGTTGGCTTTGTAGTTTTTGGCAAACTACCAGCAATCAACGGATTTGATATGTCTTTACCATGAGCCATTTGCTATGGACTAGTTAATGCTTCATTGCCATAACAAGGTGCATTGATAACCTTATAGTTTTTAGCAAACTATCAGCTATCAACGGATTTGAGTTCTCTTTACCAGTAGCTGTTTGCTCTGGAGTAGCCAATGCTTTAGTGCAATACTATGGTACATTGATTACCATATAGTTTTTGGTAAACTGTCAACCATTAATGGATTTGACAAGTCTTTACCAAAGCCGTTTGCTTTGGACTAGCTAGTTCTTATGCCTATTAAGCATGGTGAACTGATGACTATTTGTTGTGTGGTGGTTAGCCAACACCCAAACCCTTCTCACTTCCATTATAGTTCATAGTTTCTAAAAATATGCTCACTGCTACTGAGAGACTCACCACTTTCTTATCCCAGCTTGCTTCTCAATCATCTTTAAGAGTTGATAACAAACTTCATCCATTGTTCCATCTAGAAGCTTCATCTTTAGCATCACTTGGCAAGCATCTTTTAACAAAGGATACTTCCTATCTGCTAACATATATATAGTAGTATCATCCAATGTTAGGCAATGTACTGTACAAGAAGGATAATACCTCCAATTAATCATCTTCTATTGAAGTGGCAAACTCCATATTGCATCATCACTAAGGGGTGGATCAAACATGGTCTTGAGATCACCCCAAAGTACTCTATCATATATCTCTTCAGGCCTATTTACTCCATACTTCTTTATCACCAATATGTACAATTCTGTAAGATCATCTCTTGAAAAGTCTTTAAGTATGGCTACAAAACTCATATATATTTTATCAGAACCATCTCTTCTTATAATCTGATTAATAGCCTTTAGACCAGATCGAGGAATGATCTTCCAATCAACAATACTATTAGTTTTTGTAGTAGTTGGAATAACATCTATTCCAATCTCAGATTCTGAGGCACTGTGACTTTATCCCTTCATGAATGCTTTCCCTTTCTTCCTTCACTTTCATCCGTGCACTCTTAGTAATATGTATATCCCATTCCTGCCTTTTGTTCTGGATTTTACTCTCTTCTTTACAGACATCTCAATTATCTTCTTCCTTAGCGAACACATGCTCTGTAATACTTTCTTCTAAGACTGGAATACCTCTTCAATAGTCTTTTATTCTTTGAAAATTCTTGCTTCAATCTGAACACCTTGTGTCTCTTTCACACTTTCATTAGTTTCCATTGCACAAAAGTTTTTCAATACACTTCACCAGCCTTTTCAAATTCAGTCTTGACTCAGCAAAAGTAAAGTTTTCTTCAATTGAGATCAATTTCCATAGAGCTTTGATTCTTGATGAAGGTACTCATATAATCTCTTTGATGTGCCTGTGTCATTGGCTTGCACCTTCTTGCCTTAGCCTTTTGTTCAGCATAAAACTTCTTTTTCTAATTTATCATTTCCACCATCCTTTTTGCAAAATCTTCACTAGTCATACTTTCTCCTTGTAGACTCTTGGTCAGTTCTGCATTTGCTTCAAGTTTTTGCTCTGATGGTATCCCAATCCTCTTCTGTATAATACTAAGCAGCTTCTTAGAACTTAGCTATTTTTTTCTATTGTTGTACTGGTGTAATTCTTCCTTCTCCTCTAAATCCTTTAGACCTTTAGAAAGCATTCCAAATGAACGTATCTTGCAGCCTCTTCCTCCTGTAATGCTTGCAATCTCAATGGCTTCTGCAGACCAGCTTCCTTCTTGCTTAAAGCGAGAGAGTGAGTGCGAGAGAAGGTGTTCTTTTGGTAGCTTGAATTTCTTCAGTAGTCATTGGAGCTTTTCCTTCTCTTTGACTTTTAATTGGAGAAGGAATTGTGACATTTATGGTTTGAACTACACTAGGAGTACTAACTGGTCCACTACCAGTACTAACTCCTAAGCTACCAGTATTAAAATCCTCATTACCAGTATTAAAATCTTCACTGCCAGGATTAACTTCAATATCAGCATCCAAATCAGTACTAATATCTTTTTCAATTGACTTTGACCTTGTTTTCCTCTTATATCTTATACCCTTATCAGTTAACTTTGCTTTCTAAGAAATGACCTGTGATAAGGTTTTAGCTGCTTCCAAGGTTGTAGGACTAATATCTTGCTCTTGTACCTTCCCTGAAGCACTGATTTTTGTAAGAGTCATAAAATCTATATCTTTTTCCTTCATAGACTCTCTGACTAAAGAAACTAGAGGATCATCATCAATATCTTGAGTTTTCCTCCACTGATTCTCTGTTTCTTCATCCTCTGAGTCAGACATAACTACTTTCTTTGTCTTTCTTTTCAAGGCTACTTCCAGAGACTTCACCTTTCAACTAGAGTGAGAACTGCTTTCCAATAGGTAGTCTTTGTCTGATGCAGCTCTTTCTCCAAATTAATCCTGGTGACCAGCTTAGGTACAAGGACCATTAATTCCTTTAGTTGCAAGCTGTCCTTAACACATCCTAAAGTGTGACCTTTATGGAGAGCTGCTTCATGGGACCTGAGTGGAGACTCATGTATGTTACCACTATCCAACCCTGCATCTAAGCTAGAGATTGTAGTGGTAGCTCCCTTAGTACCAACCCTAACAACCAGTGGGTATGCCTCATCTGCTACATTGGAAAAGTTAAGACCACTTGGACGAGGAATCTCAGTATCTTGTCTGTCAAGTTGCCTAGGTGGTGATGGTTATGGAAGTGGTTCATTGGTATATTGGAATTGTTGGTGAGATGTCGATAGACTGGATCATAGGATATGTGTTGGGGTTTAGCTGGATTGCTGAGCCTTCACCTTAAAGATCCCTGCTGCAACCTCCAACATTGCAGGTAGCAATGGTACATAATCCCCTGCATATCCTATTTTCATATTTGCAAAAAGCTTTTTAGTCAATGTTGGGGCTAAATACTTTTCATTATTTTTAGTAGTGATACCCAAAATCATTTGCAAAAATCTTGGATACATTAGAAATTTAGTATTACTCTCAATGTTATGAACCATTCCATCAAAAATCAATTTTGAAAAATTATAAACCCTATTACTAGATAGACAGATCAAATGCAGAAGCCAATAGGACACAAATTGATCCCATCTAGCAGACTTAGGGCTTAGGCAGTGTAGAATGGTTTGAATTAAAAATTTCCATTGGGGTGTAAAATTCTTTTTCTAAAAAGTTAGTTTGCCCTCAGAAACATACCTTACTGTTGCCAACCCATCATAAATTTCAGACATAGGGTAAATTACAAATACCTGCTGCAATTTGCCTAAATGGAAGTTTTACTTCTGACAATCCTCGTCAGTAATAGTATATTCCTTATCATCAATGGATGCTACTAATTCTGGAGTCCCATTAGCAAGTGTTCTGACTGTAGCAGTCTGCCAGAACTGTTTGACTAGGGAATCATAGTATAGAAGATTAAGAGTTAAGGCATACATTAGAGATAGTACCTAACTTTGAGAAACTCCACTATCCTTAGCGAATCCCTCACTTCAATAGGTATCTTAAGAAAAGCGACCATGTTATTCTTGTCTGAATACTTTAAAGTGGTCATCTTGAATTCTTGAAGAATAAAAGTTGTGAATAATCGAGTGTGAGTGATGGGTTTGGTTCGTTTAAGTAACTAAGTACTCGTAGAGAGTGTCAATTAAAGTTATATTGATGAGAAATAAGGTTTTGTATTGGACACACTAAAAAAGTAGTTTCTTTATAGGAAAGAAAAATGTTTTAATAAATAAAATTTAGTAATTATCCAAATGGGAAACCTATATGAGAGGTAATTTCCATAAAAATCTCTAAACGGTAATAAATTTAAAACAGGAAAATCATTTTCCCCTCATCCAATACCAACGTCATCTACCAGTATTAAATGTGGTCCTACCATAATTAACTATTTTTGGTCTACCAGTATTAATATGATACACCAGTAGTAACTTTCGTCTACCAATATTAAAAATGACATACCAATATTAACCTTTGTTCTACCAGAATTAAGCACTTACAACCCAGATATGAGAGAAATTACTGGCACAGCTTCCATCCATTCTCAAATCCATGCTGTTCCTGAAAAAGTTAGCCCACAACAAGAAAAATACTACAAAACAGTCACAAAAAAGAACATTAATTTACATTTACATGAACACAATATCCTAACTACTAGAATCAATACCCTAGCAGTATTAATTCTAACTACAAGTACTAATTACAAGTATAAACTTTACAATGTAACCTCCCCTCATAATTAGCTACAGGTTTGAAACAAATCCCAATGCAAACCCAGAAAGATTAAATCTGTGACATCAAATCCTTTGGTGAGAAGGTCTGCAACATTATTGTCAATATGAATCTTGACAACATCTATCAATCTTTTCTCATAGCAATCCCTTATGAAGTAATGTCGAATTTCAATGTGCTTAGTCCTTGAGTGATAGACATGATTCTTGACTATACATATGGTACTTTCATTATCAATAAGGATTTTGGTGTTCATCAAATTAAAGCCATAATCCATCATCTGATTTTGTATCCATAGTACTTACCCATAACAGTTAGCAGCAGTAACATATTCTGCCTCAGTAGTAGAATTAGCCACAATAGTCTGCTTCTTGCATTGCCAAGATATCAATCTTCTACTAAGAAATTGACATCCACCTGTTGTTGATTTTCTGTCAAGACTGGCTCCTTTATAGTCACAGTCTAGTTCAAAAGGTGAATCCCTAGGATACCATAACTCGAGTTTAGGTTGATGTTTGAGGTACCTAAAAATTCGTTTTACTTCATTTAAGTGTGAAGCTTTTGGAGTGACTTGAAACCTAGCACATGCACAGACAGCAAACATGATGTCTGGCCTTGATGCAGTCAAATACATCAGGGAACCAATCATGGACCTGTAGACAAGCACATCTACATCCACACCATCTTCATCTTGGACCAGGGGTTTGTTAGACTCAATAAGAGTAGTAGCTGTTCTAACATAACAAAAATCAAACATCTTAAGAATGTCAGCTACATACTTATCCTGACTAATAAAGATTCCATCATGTTGTTGATGCACCTGTAGTCCTAAAAAGAATGTGAGTTCACCCATGGAGCTCATTTGGAATCTTTTGTGCATACATTCTTCAAACTCAGTACACATAGACTGCCTTGTATAGCTAAAAATGATGTCATCCACATACACTTGGACTAACATAATGTCACTCTTGTTCTTCTTGATAAACAAAGTTTTGTCTATAGTACCTCTCCTGAAACCATTTTCTAGCAAAGAAATGATAGAGTAATCTATACCAAGCTCTAGGCCTGATGTGGACCATAAAGAGTTTGATCACCTTATAGACTTTGTTTGGATCAGCATGATCAACAAATCCTGGAGGTTGTTGAACATATACCTCCTCTCCAATAGTGTCATAGAGAAATGAACTTTTAACATCCATTTGGTAGATAGTGAATCCCATGTATGATGCAAAGGCTAAAAATAAACTAATTACCTCTATCCTGGCAACTGGTGCAAAAACCTCATCATAATCTATACCTTCCTCCTGTTTAAACCCTTATGCTACAAGCCTTTCTTTGTTTTTTCACAACAATACTTCTCTCATCTCTCTTATTCCTGAAGACTCACTTTGTGCCAATTACCTTTTTCCCATATGGCAAATCCACAAGTACCCAAACCTTCTGTAATTTGAACTGTAGAAATTCCTCTTGCATTGCTTCTACCTAGCTTTCATCTTGTAAGGCTTGTGATATGTTCTTGGATTCTTCTTGGGAGAGAAAACATGCCAACAGACAGTTCTGATGATCTTTGTGATTTGTTCTGTTATGTTTGTGGATGTAAATTACCAAAGCTTGTTGTACTGAAGAAGCTTTTTAAATCTTCCCTCTTGTTTGAACTGCTGATTTAGGATCTCCTAGAATTTGATCTTTTAGATGAACCTTATGAATTCTGAGTGTGGGAATAGGACTGACATCAATGGTGTGATCCATATTGTTGAAGTTAGCCTCTGCACCCACATCATCGTCATCATAAGCTCCACTGAATATGCCATCATTTATAAATGCATTTGAAACATCTTCTAGGTCAGGCTTATTTGGATCAGTGGGTAGATCAGCATTAGGGAGAGTATATGCATCAATAGATATTTGTCCTCCAAGATAGACAAAAGATGATTCACCAGCATTTGCACCTGTGGGAGTACTAGCAGCACTAACATATGGCATGGTAGCAATACTAACAGATGACCTACCAGTACTAAGTTTGTTAATACTGGTAGTTTAAGCTGCCCTCTTTTGAGATGTAATATTCCTCTTTTCTTCTTCAAAAGCTTGTCTTGTGGCATCATCCACAGCTTGAGCAGCCATTTCTTAAGCCACCATCCTCTCAAGATCATCTTTCAAGGCTTGTTCAGTTGCAATATCTTCCTGAATAATCCCAGTACAAAACACCTTGTCATTAGGAGCATTTTTAGAAGATTTTTCTTGTGCGTCTTGAATAACATCTTCTACTGGAATCCTTGGTCTATGAGGATGTAATGGAAGCAGTATGTACTCCTGAGTAGGTTCTTTATCTTTTCCTGATGAACCTGCAACATAAGATTCTTGTGTACCTGCATCCACAGTTATTTGATTTTCTACACTAACAGGGATATAGTTCATTGTGTTGGTTAGAAAATCAAGATCAAACATCCAATCAGGACCACTTCCTGCCACATTAGGTTGATATTCAAGAAAATCAATGTGCAAGTTCTCTTCTACTCTTTTGGTTCGTTTGTTGTATACTCTAAAAGCCTTACTAGTAGTAGAGTATCCAAGCAAATAGCCTTCATCTGATTTCCCATCAAATTTTCCCAAGGGATCTAAGGTGTTCAAAATGGTCAAGGGGCACCCAAAAGGTCTCATAAAACTAATACTAGGTGGTTTACCTATTAATAGTTCATAAGGTGTCTTATTTTGAGGTTTTGTCACTAATACCCTATTTAGTACATAGCAAGCAGTGTTTACTGCCTCTGCCCAAAATGGGATAGGTAAAAGTGAGTCTGCTAGCATAGTTCTAGCTGCCTCAATAAGGGTCCTATTTTTCCTTTCTGCAACACCATTTTGCTGTGGAGTTCTAGCCACACTAAACTCCCTTTTTATCCCTTTCTTAGCACATAATTCATTCATAGTATGGTTCTTAAACTCTGTCCCATGATCACATCTAGTAATTTTAACTTTGTGGTTCAATTGGTTTTCTAAGCCTATGATAAATTTACAAAGGATTTCAGATGTTTCATCCTTAGTAGCTAAGAAAAATACCCAACTAAATCTGGTAACATCATCAGTCACAACCAAACAGTACTTATTTTTATTAAAAATACTTACTTACTCAGAAGGTCCAAACAAGTCCATATGAAGTAATTTTAAGGGCTTTCTGATGGTTCTTTCTAACTCCACCGATGGCAATGTTTATCGAGACAACATTCAAGAGTACGTTTCACAAGCTGCTGCAGCCAATTTTAATCAAGGAAGTGCCAATTCTAGACCTCCGATGGTTTCAAACCAAATCCGACCTCCTGGTTTTCCTCCGATTCAAAACAATCAAAACCGTTTCAATCAAAATCAAGGAAATAATTTCAACCAAAATCGAGGAACCAATTTCAATCAAAACCGTAGAAATAGCTTCAACCAAGGACAAGTTTACCAACCTCCAACTAATCAACCACCAATTTACCAAGTTCCTGCTCCACAAATGCAAGGTGTTTCAAAGACCAATTTTGAGAATTATGTCAAGGATAATGATGATGTATTACGGAATATGCAAAATCAAGGCCAGGGTTTACGAAACCAGATGACAAATTTAACGGAAATGCTTTCTAAGTTCATAAGTTCCAATACCGCTTCATCTTCGAGTTCAGGTACTCTACCAAGTCAAATCGTAACTAACCCTCGCGAGCATGTTAATGTTATCACCACAAGAAGTGGTAAAACTTGTAAAGGACCTTCAACTCCTCATTTTCCTACTCCCGTTGTTTCTACTCCTCTAAAGGAACCCGAATGAAACCCGGAGACGTCAATGGACAAAGTGCAAAAATCAGGTTCAGAAAGTACCGCACAAGTTCCACCTCTGGAGGATCATGATTCCATTTTTATTGAAATGCATGTGTAGAAGAGCATCCGCGAAACTTAGCTCGAAATGGAGATTCCGAAAAATCTCCATAAATTTTGAAGCTAAAAGATCGTCTTTTTCACGGAACTTTTCTTTGTTGGCCCTTGAAGGATAAGGCAAGGTTGGTTTAGTCTTTGGAACAACAACGGGTTCATGAGTTTGGACCACCGGAGGTTGGATGTTTTCGGTGCTTGGTTGCACCGTATCCTTTGTCACCTCGGGTTCATTTTCCTTCTCTTTAGGAGGAGAAGAAGTTTGAGGTCCATTATAGGAAACACCGCTTCGGGTAGTGATTGCTTTCACATCACCTTTCGGGTTAGCAATGGTGTTGCTTGGAAGAGAACCCGAACCCGAAGTAGAAGCAGTATTACTATTCACGAATTTGGTGATCAGGTCCGTTATGTTTGCCATTTGATTTTGCATATTTTGCATAACCGCGTCATTAGCTTTGACGTAGTGATCAAAATCGGACTTAGATACACCTGGTGTTGGATGAGCTGGAGCTGGAGCTTGGTATGGTGGAGCTTGAAAAGTCGGGGGTTGATTAATCTGAGGTTGGTAAACTTGTCCTTGATTGAAATTACTACCTCGATTTTGGTTCAAATTGTTTCCTCGATTTTGGTTGAAATTGATCCCCCGATTTTGGTTGTTTTGATGGTTTTGCATAGGAGGAAAACCGGGAGGTCTTGATGGTTCGAATTTGGTTTGCCAACCATTGAGGTCGGTAACTGGCCATTCCCTTGGTTGTAGTTAAATGCCGGCGGCTTGTGTGCACGTAATCTTGGATATGTCACTATTAAATGTTGCCATCGGTGGCTGGATAATTTTGGTAAGAATGACCACCCTCGCAAGTTACACAACTTTGCTCGACCGCTTTTACGGAAGCGGGAGTTGGAGTTTGGTTTTTCTTGTCGAGAATCAATGCTCTAACCATATCTTTCAGCTCAGCAACATCGGATGAAACTGCTGGGGTAGAAGAGCTAGTACTCTACTTTGGAAACAATGGCCTTGCTTCGTGATGGACGATACTTTTGACTTGCTCTAGATGATTTTTTTAGGCATTCTCTCGAGGCATTTTATACCAAAAAGTTTACCACGCAGCGGAGTTCAATGAATCTTGAATCTTCGAATTTTGGGGCATTATAGAAGTATCGAGTTGATGCATTTTTGAAAACCCATGATGCGGGCATACCTCTATGAAGTTTCATGATCGGTCCCATGCCTCGTAAACGTTTCAATCAAATTTTGTTGAAATCTGTGATTTCATTTCAGAAGATTTGTTGTTTTAGAGGGGAGGAAAAATTTGTTAAAAAGAATTTCGAAACAAGATCCATCCCATGTAAGAAATCGATCCGTAGGGGGCTCTTTTTCCAGCTAAAATCGGGCGGCTCCCTCGAGGGAAATGGGAAAAGCATAAGCTTTAACGGGCGTACTCGGGACGTTTGGGAACTTCATCGTTAGAAGTGTCTTGTTGAAATATCGTGATAGTGAGCATCGTGGGTTCTTCTTTATCAGGTCAAAAAATTGTGGTTTTGAACAAGATTTAAGCTGACCATGCATTGATAGCAAAGTTGTTCGCTGGTAATTTCGGGAACAACGGATCGAATCCTCGTAACCCTCGGGGCGTTGCTTCGAGTAATTGCTCCATAGTACGGATTATTGGGCCATCGTTAAACTATGGGATGATTGAAAGTTTCTTGATTGTTATTTGGTTTCTTCAAAGATTAGGTTGATTCAACAGAAAGTTTGTCGGACTTGTGTGCTGTATGTCGTCGTTTACGGGCTTTGAGAACGATTTTATGGTGCGCATGCACAAAATGGAAAAATAAAAAAAATTTACACTAATTTTTTTTTCAAAAGATTTATTCACAATGTATTTTAACTGACAATGAGGTAGGACAACTTCAACCTAATAATCTACTGTACTTCACGCGTAGCATCTCAAAAAGATAAACGCACAGGTGTGCGGTGGAGGAGTGAAGGAATTGCGCGAGCTTATTCTCCTTTCGGGTTAGTAGTTCTCGGAACAACCTCTTCTTATACCCACTTTTTAGTTTGTATCAAATCGAGGTGGAGCCGTACGTCGTAAAGAGACACAAAATGGCAAGTTTTTTAAATCTTTTGTTAGTTTTTGGGAACCACAAGTTCACTGAAAATTTATTATGATAAACTTTATGTGTAAGTATTATATGATTGATGAATTTTATTTCTTGATTAAGACAATGCTTTTATATTTTTGGTTTTTCTTGTTTTATAAATATATACTAAAAAAGAAATGAAAAATATTTTTGTATTTTTATAAAAATAAAAGAGATATTCACAAATTCAAACACAATTTGTCAAACGTAACGATAATTTGTTTCACAGCCTCCCCGGCAACGGCGCCAAAAATTGACTCGCGAAATCTATTTCCTTTTTATATATAAATAAATATAAATTAATATAAATATATAACAAGGATCAAAATCCACAAAATCAATGAAACTGGAAGTAGTATAGAATATTTCCGGGTCGTTAAGTCCCAACGAGGCTTGAATGGAGAATCGAATGAGCTAAATCAATCTAACAGTATTAACTAAACACACTACCAGTACTAACTAAGAGAGTGACATGAATCGTTTTTTAAACTAAAGTCTAAACAGGATAAGCACTAAACATCATAACAAAGTGGTATGTGTTTAATTACACACACCTTTTACCTTTAAAAACAAGTTAAAATAACCAAAAACGGACTTAAAATGCCAAAAATATGCTTGTTTTGCTAATTGTGTTGTGCAGGAACGGATATCTAAGAAAAGGACGAAAAACGAGGCCAAAACGACAAAACCGGACACGGAATGGAAAAGCGTGGAAAAGACAAAGTCAAGACAAAGCCCAAGTCTGAAAAAGTCAACCAAAGTCAACCCCGACAAATCCAAAGTCAAAAAGTGAAGAAAAATAAGTTAGGGGCCAAATTGCCAGTCCTTAACTTATTTTATGAAGGAATTGAAGAAGATGCTTTGTAAGGGATCAAAACAGCCAATCACCAAGATTTACCCACATGGGTCAAAACTGCCAATCCATTATTCTTGTATCACAAAGGACCTCTTTTGCAAACCTTACATAACATTTGAGGGGGTGTTTTTGCCTTGTTTCAAAACTATAAGAAACACAAGGACGTGTGTTGCAAACATGACTATAACCATGAGGGACTAATTGTGTCAAACTCCCAAACCCACACCCCCATTTTTGAAGTACTGTACATCTTCCACAACCTTTTCCCGCCAAACTCATAAACCCCACAACCTGTCTCTGTCAACCTCGTTGACCTCCCCACAACACTCTAAACATGTCACTAACCTAAAACCCACCCCCCACATAGATGTGCCAAGCTGGCAATCCATAAAAACTCAAGTTCGAATCAAGGGTTGTATAATCTTTGTGTGTGGAGAGTACTCCAAAACCAAGGGCCAGGGATTTGTCTTTTGTGTTTTCTACATACTCACAGACAAAGCACACTAAAGAGCTGGGCTATATGTCTCAGCAACTAGCACATTCAGAGAAGACAAAGGCAAAGAGAGAAACCCCTGCTTATTTGGCTATAAATGCTTTTGTAAGCATTGTGGCAAGGAGTTAGTTTAAGTGTGTAATTTTTAGCTCAGTTTAAGTTTTCTAAATTAATTTTACTTTGAGGTTATTGTACTCCTTTTTTTAATGAAAATTCAGTTTGCCTTTCACATTGTGTTCTAAGTTACTTGTACTTCTTTGAAAATCATATAAGCTCTTAATATAAGCCATCTTTAACCTGTTTTTAAACCTTTATACAAAAATTTAAGAAAATTTCCAAAGGAAAAAAAAGTTACTGTGTGATTAAGCTAAGGATGAATGAGCAAACTTGGATGGCTCATTGGGTTGTTTAGATTAGCTTATTTATAAGCTTAGGTAGGTTTTAGAGCTTATTTAGGTTCATACACTTCTGTTTTTAGCAAGGAGCCAAGGTATACTTCTTTTTAAATTTTAGCTTATTTTTACTGTAGCATTGCTTATTGTGGCTTATTTTCAGCTTATTTATGTCTTTTTGTGCTTAGTTGTGTTTAGTTATGCTTAAAAATGCTTTTTAGTTGCTCTTGTATCATTCACTTGTCATTTGCCTAAAAAGCTTATTTCTACTTTTTGCTTATTAGCTTATGAAAATGCTTATTTCTTTTTGCTTTTTACTTTTTAGTGCTTATTATTGCATATTTGATAGTTGACTTCAAAAGTTTGAGCTTAATTCAGTCCTTTTAAGTTTTAAAATTCATTTTTTAAATTATAAAGGGGTGTTTGGGTTAAGCCCAAAATGGGTAGAAATGGGAAGGTTATGGGTTGGTGTCAATTGTCCAATTTTGGCTTAAGTTATTAAGCCCTTTTGAGTCTGTTTTCAAAAGTTTTTAAGTTCAAAAAGTTGTTTTTCAAGTTTTCCCATTGTTTACCTAGGTCTGCTAGTTTTAAGAAAGGGCTAAAGTGCTTATTTGCTTAAGTTCTTGTAAACCTGAGTTAAGGCTTTAAATTAGTGTCATTTGTGTGTGTTAAGATGACTAGTTAAGTCCCTAGGTTACACTTGCAATGTTACTTTAAGTCTGTCAAAGTATTTTTTATGTTTTCAAAAAATAAACAAAAAGTCAAATATGCAATTTTAACTTTCAATTATCAGCTAGCTAGGTTTGTTGTTAGACTCCAAATTTTTGCATACAAGTTCATGTCATGTCACTTTTCATCTGTTTCTCATCACTCTTCTTGATTTGAGCTTATCAAAGTGCTTATTGCTAAGCTCACTTTTTATCAAAATTCCTTTGAAGAAGTGCCCTGGTGCTAAACCACCAGCTTTAAGCCTACTTATCTAGCTTATTAGTGAACCTCAGCTCAAGCTTTTGGCTTTTCTAAAAAGCCAATAAGCTCTTTTATAAGCCCCTTTAGTTGTAGACTTTAGCTTGTCCTCTAGGTAGCTTAAATTTAAGCTCAAATTAGGCTAATGACTGTTTAGTGTAGTTAGTAGCTTAATTCCTTTTTTTAGCTTATTAAGTGCTTATTAGTTGTAGAATTCGATTCTTACTTGCTTATTAGGATTATTTGTGGCCTGAGTTTGCTTGTTATTCACTTCCTTTGCTTATTATGGGTTTAAAGTCCATATCAAAAAGCACAACCTAGCAGTACTAACTCTTAAGTTAGTACTGTTGGGTGTTTAAGCCAATTTCTGGCTTATTGAGCTTATTTCATTGGCTTATTTTTGTTCCTAATAGTTCATTATGATGGTGTGTTAAGCTGTGCTTGCTCACTCTCCCCTTTTCTTTGCTTATTTGTTCATAAGAGTCAAAAGAAAAAGCCATATTTGCCTTTAAGCTTAATTTAAGCAAACTGCCAAGAAAAAGCTCTTTTTCCAGCTTATTTTTAGCTTTTCTCAAAAAGCTGTAGTTATGATACAGGTTAAGCTTCTTGTGTTCTACAAGGTTGTTTTAAAAAGATTTTTCTAAAAAAAAAGAGGAGATAAGGGGAAACCCGGGTGAGCAAGACTCGAACCCGGGTCTCAACCCTCAATACACCTCTTTTATATAACCTCCCTTACCGCTGTGCCCTTGGGTCTTTTCTGTTAGACCCTTGGGCACTTGGATATATAAGGGGGTTTTGTCCCTTAGGCTTATAAGCTCGTTTGAGCTTATTTTTGGCTTATTTATAAGCCGAATTTTGGGTTTCTTATTTTTCTTAGGATAGTTGTAGGATCAAGTAATTTTAGTAATTTTTTCAGAATTTTTAAAAATAGTTTAGTATTTTTTTATAATTTAATTTCGTTAAAAGTTTTAAAAAAATTATAAAAAATTCATAAAAATATCATAAAAAATATTTGTCTTTTTTTGGAAATTTTTATTTAGTCTTATTTTACGTAGGAAAATTAGAAAAACTTTATTGGGTTAATTTCTGTACAAAACTTTTTGATTTTAAAGAACGGGTCTAGGTTACGGTTTCTGTCTTGACTCTGTTTTGGGTCAAACGACCCCAGTTTTCAGTCTAGTTTTTTTTAACTTCGTTATTTGTCATTTAGAATCTATTTTTAGTTTTTAATTTGGTTTTGGGGGTTTTAATTTGCAAATATTTAGGTTTTTGACCTTTGTTTTTCGTGCCGTTTTAGGATTTAATAGTTATTTAGCTTTCATTTTTAGGTTTATTCTCAATCGTTTTTGCTTGTTATTGATGTATTTACTTCCTAGCTCTCCCAAATCATTAATCTCACTCAAACTCTAATTTTCCGACTGTATCGATTCTCCAGCACAGCCTCGTTGGCGATAAACGACCCGGGGATATTCTATACTACTTCCCGGTTTCATTGATTGTGTTTTTAGATTATACTTATAATAATATATATATTATATATAGTTTTGAATTTCTATCAAATTTTTGGCGCCGCTGCGGGGGGGATTTGTGAAAACGTTATCATTACGTTTGGGCCAGTTGTGTTTGAATATGGTGAATATTTTATAATATAAAAAAAGCAAAAAAAAAAAAAACCAAAAAAACAAAAAAAAACCAAAAAATTTAAAATATTGTCTTTAATTTTAAATAAAATCACAAATTGGTAAAAAATACCAATTTATAATTTTCTCATTTGAGGTATTATCATTAATAACTTCGTGTGAAACTTGTGGGTTCCAACTCGAACAAGAAGATTTTAAAAACTGCTTTTGTGTCATTTGCGAGGGATACGGTATTTCACCTTTTAAGATAAACAAAACTCAAGCGGGTATAAGGCGGGTGGTTCCTAGGGAACTACGACCCTAAAAGAAAAATGTTTTTAATAGCTTCGGCTTTCCTATTCCTATGCTAGTTTGTGCGTTTTTTTCTTTTCGGAAAGAGTTACCGGAAGCTGCTGTCGATTATTAGGTTTTAAGTTGTCTTTTTCGTTGTCCGTATTAATATAAATTGTGAATTTACTTTTGATAAACCAAAAAGAACAAAAAAAAAATTAGTGTAAATTTTCTTTCTTAGTGTCTGCACACTCGTTCCCAAACTCGTAATGTTCATAATCAACAACACCAGGCACCAACACCTGTTGTTGAACAATTTAATCTTGAAGAACCAATTGAAAATCCAGATCCCTTAGCTCCGATGGATGATAACCGGGACTTATCGGCTCAATTACTTGAAAAGCACCCACCGGGGCTTACGAGGAGCCATCCTTGTGCCCGCCGAAAATCACCGCGAGACAACTTTGAGCACAAGCTACGGTCAGCTTAACTCGTTCAAACAAGCAATGTCTTTGGACATTACAAAGAAGATACTCATGCCACATCCGATATTCAACAAGATCACTTCTAGGATGAAGTTCCGAGTCCGGAGTACGCTCGGTTTAAAGCTTATGCTTTTCCCATTTTCCCTCGAGGGGCAGCCGGATTTTGCTTGATAAAGACCTCTCGATCGATTCAAACAGGGGATGATCTTGTCTCAAAATTCATCAACAAATTTTTCCCTTCCGCTCTAAAACAACCAATCTTGAAATGAAATCATGAGATTTCAACAAAGATTTGATGAGGAAGTTTTATGAGCATGGACCGATTTAACGTGCTTCTTCGGGCCAATGTCCAATCATGGATTTTCAGTATGCATCAACTCGATACATTCTATAATGCCTTGAAAACTCTAACGATCAGTTTCGTTAAATTCCGCCTGCGTGAGAGTTGGCAACTTTTTGGGGATAAAATGCTTGTTGATTGTCTAAGAATCATTGAAATGTACAATCCAAAGTTCGTACTTATTTTTTTTTTTATCCACGTAACAAAAACTATGTTGTTGCCAAAGTGAGTACGAGCACTTCCACCCCCAGAATTTCTTCCGATGTTGCTGAGTTGAAAAGATATGGTGAAAGCTTTAACTTCTTGATAAGAATAATCAATCTCTCGTACTACTCGTAAAAAGCGGTGAGGAAAGTTGTGTTATTTGCGGTGTATGGTGCTCATTCTACCAACTTGTCCGCCACCACTGGAAATGTTATCGAGATAATTATTCAAGATATGTCTCTCAAGCCAGCCGCTCAAGCTAACTTCAACAAGGATACACGGTTTTCGAGCCACGATTTACAAATCAAAATTCGACCTCCGGTTTTCCTCCCGCTTCAAAACTATTATTCATATAGGCGCATAAATTCAAGGAAACAATCAGAATGTTACAAACCAAAACTGGGGGGAACTATCTTCATTGCAAGCTTCTCCAGCTTACCAACCCGGTTCAGTAGGTCAAATCTATTCGACTCAGTTGTTCAACCTCCTGCTTATCAAGCTCCCGCCTATCAAGCTCCAGCTCCTCAGACACAAGGTGTGTCTAAGACCGATTTTGATAGTACGAGTATAAGGACTAATGATGCGGTTATGAGGATTTAGACAAAACCAAAATAAAGTTTTTGCAAAAGACTCAAGAGTCAAAACCTTGCAAACTCAATTGAACAACTTGGCTAATTCAAATCAAACGGCTTGAAAAAGTATGATAGGTAACTTTATCAAAAAGATTACCGACTCTTACTTCGTGCATCTCTCCGCTGTAACACTGTTACTAACCGAATGTGGACTTAAAGGGTATTACCACTCGAGTGGTGTAGCTTATAAGGGACCCTCGATTCCTATAACCTTCTTCCTCCTAAAGTAGTAGGAAAATGAAACCGATGGTCACAAAGGTACGACGCCTATAATAATATCGAAAAGCATCCGAACGACGTCCAACCTCCGGTTTGTCCCTGTTGTCCATCTGAATCTTATCTCTGAGCCCGTAATTGCTCCAGTTAGTGCTTCAAGGCCTAACCAAAAAAGCATCAATTCCATTTTCCTTCAAGAAGAAAGGATATGATGAAGACGTCATGAAAAAGCTAATGACCCCCCAAATTGAGGAAATTCTATGAAATCTTTATGAGATTTGAGTTTCGAATTAGCTTTACGGCTGCCTTGATGCTTATGCAAAATTCGCCTCGACTCTAAAAACCTTATCGGAAACAAGAAAAGTTGAGTGAAATGGGCCTGAGAACCCATTGAATGAGAATTGCCAGCGGTCCCTCCTAAACAAGTTACCGAGAAAAAAAAATTTTGTGACCCTGGTCCGATTTCTCATTCCATTGTGCAGATTCTCCGGGATTAATATATGCAACGCCTACTGGCCGATCTAGGCATTTTCGTCGAGCATTAATATCTTATGCCATTTTCCAAGTTTGTCTGGAAAATCTCACTCTCCCGAACTAACCCCGTCTTGCATGTACGCCAGAGTCTAGCGGACGCAATCATCTCTGATCCGATCAGTCTCGCTAAAGACGTCTATGTAACTGGTGGGAAAGTTTCATGTTTCAGCAGATTTTGTCGGTCGTTTTCGATTTTGTGCCAGACCCTCCGAATACCTTTGTTTCTCGGAGGAGTGAGTAGGAGTTTCATACAAGTCAAGTGTTGCAGTAATCGATGTATACGAAGGTGAGATAACCCTTCAGTGTTGGCCAGAGAGGCATTAATTTAATCTAGACCAAATTCGAAGATACACGGCTATTTACCATTCATATGATCGGCCAAAACCGAATTGAGTCATTGATATGGCCTTGTGAAGAATACTCTCAAGAAGTTCTTGGTTTCTCAAATGTGATTCGAGTGGTCTCATCCCACTCACTTACTTTGATCATATCGTTTCTACCATTTGCTCTCGACTTTACTTCATGTTGAAGGACAGTGTATTTTCTCCTTTCGAAAAGAAGCCGACTCATTTTATTGCTATAGGGATGAGCCAACTGTCACCGAAACGTTGTCCAACATATTAGGGGACCCTGTATGGGGACTTCTTCTCTCGAAGCAATTCTTATAGGATTCCCTCACCACCACCTCCCAATCAAGGAAATTATTTTCCAGAAACCCGAAAAGATCTTAAAATCTGTGAAGCAAACTCTTCAGTTAATGAGCCCCCTGAGGTTGAACTCAAGGACTTGCCACCTCATTTAGAATACGCATTTTTGGAGGGTAACGACAAGTTGCCCGTCATAATTGCAAAAGATCTAAAAAGAATTGAGGAAAAGGCAGCTCTTATCGAGGTTCTAAAGTCCCAAAAGACCCCGATGCCATCGCTTGGAAATTTCTGATATTATGGGTATCGACCGAGTTTATACCTACAAAATTCTCATTGGAAGAGGGTCTACGAACCAACGGTTCAGCATTCAAAAGGCGGGTTAAAATCCGAAAACCTGACGTCATCAAGAAAGAAGTTGAAAAAACTTCTTGACGCCTGTATTAATTTATCGATTTGAGAGTCCATAGGTAAGCCCGGTGCATTCCTTACCGGATAAAGGGTGGCTTGACCGTCGTCAAAATGATGAAAATGATCTTATTCCAAATCGATTGGTCTCAGGGTGGAGAGTTGTGGTTGCATTCGACTATAGTAAGTTGAATGAAGCCACTCGAAAGGATCATTCTCCATTACCCTTTATGGATCAAATGCTCAAAAGACTCACGGGAAACCAATTCTGTTGTTTCCTCGATGGCTTTTCAGGTTATTTCCCAGATTCCATAGGACCCGAAGACCAAGAATAAGGACAACCTTTACTTGACCATAGGAAACATTTGCCTATCGTCGCAAGCCTTTAGCTATGCAATTGCACCTGGCACGTTCCAACGATGTTTGAAGGAATCTTCCACTACATGATCGAAAAAACGATGGAAGTGTTTATGGATGACTTTTCGTCTTCGGGGATTCTTCTCTACATGCCTATCCATTTGGGACAAATTGTTTTAAAACTGGTGTGAAGACACCAATTTGGTCCTAAACTTGGAGAAAAGCCATTTCATGGTAAAAGAAGGCATTGTTCTTGGACACAAAATCTCCAAGTCGGGAATTAGGTCAACGATGCTAAAGTTGATGATATCGCAAGGCTCCCCATCACCCGACTACTGTGAAAGGTGTCCGAAAGGTTTCTTGGGCTATGCCGGTTTTTTACTGACGTTTAATACAAGACTTCTCAAAATTAGCATACGCCCAATGGACCTCATGCTTGAAAAAGAGACTCCATTTTTTTCTCAAAAAGAGTGTATCGACGAATCCTTTAATACACTTAAAAGAAAATTGACTGAGGCTCCGATTTTGATTGCTCCCGACTGGGACTTGCCCTTCGAACTAATGTGTGATGCAAGTGATTTTGCAATTGGGGCAGTCCTAGGGCAACGAAAAAACAAGCATTTCCAACCAATACACTATGCCAGCAAAACCATGACTGAAGCTCAAGCACACTACACTACGACCGAAAAAGAATTACTTGCCGTAGTGTACGCTTTTGAGAAATTTCGGTCATATCTTGTTTTGTCTAAGAGCATAGTGTATACCGACCATTCTGCTATAAAGTATCTCTTCGCTAAGAAAGATGCTAAGCCAAGACTGATGCGGTGGATCCTTTTGCTCCAAGAATTTGATGTTGTCATCCGAGACAAAAAAGGAGCAGAGAATCTGGCCGCCGATCATCTTTCCAGACTTGAGAACCCTCATCAAGATAAACTCGAGAACAAGGAAATCACGGAAACATTTCCTCTCGAAACTCTTGGATCGGTTGCTCTTCGTGTTGATAGTACCCCATGGTTTGCAGATTTCGCAAACTACCATGCGGGGAATTTCATTGTCAAGGGAATGTCATCCCAACAGAAAAACAAGTTTTTCAAAGATGTCAAACACTACTTCTGGGATGACCCCTTCTTGTTCAAAATCTGTGCGGATCAAATGATCCGGCGGTGTGTGCACGGCAAAGAAGCTCTCGACATTCTCGAAGCTTGCCACAATGGACCCACCGGGGGACATCACGGTGCAAATCTCACCGCCAAAAAGGTCTTTGATGCCGGATTCTTTTGGCCTTCAATATACAAAGATGCCCACGAGTTGGTTAAAAATTGCGACTCGTGCCAACGACAAGGAAAAATTTCACAAAGGGATGAGATGCCTCAAAATTCCATCCAAGTTTGTGAAATCTTTGACGTTTGGGGCATAGACTTCATGGGACCGTTCCCATCTTCTAGAGGCAACAAATACATACTTGTGGCTGTCGATTACCTGTCAAAATGGGTTGAAGCAAAGGCGCTCCCCACCAACGACGCCCGAGTAGTTTGCAAATTTCTTAAATCTCTCTTTGCCAGATTCGGTGCCCCTCGTGCCATCATCAGTGATCGTGGAACACATTTTTGCAATGACCAGTTTACAAAGGTCATGCTTAAATATGGAGTCACTCATCGTCTCTCCACCGCGTATCACCCCCAGACAAGTGGACAAGTTGAAGTATCAAATCGTGGTTTAAAAAGAATTCTTGAAAGGACAGTGGATGAAAATCGTGCCTCTTGGTCGGACAAACTACATGACGCTCTTTAGGCCTTCCGTACAGCGTACAAAACACCCATCGGGTGCACTTCGTACAAGCTTGTATATGGAAAGGCATGTCATCTGCCGATTGAGTTGGAGCACAAAGCTTACTGGGCCCTTAAACATGCAAACTTTGATCTCAAAACCGCGGGTGATCAACGCAAAGTTCAACTCAATGAATTAAGTGAACTGCGTGATCAAGCCTATGAAAATTCTTTGATTTACAAAGAGAAAACTAAGAGGATTCATGACGCAAAGATCAAAAACCGCGTTTTCAACGTCGGTGATCAAGTCCTCCTCTTTAACTCAAGATTGAAAATTTTCTCCGGCAAGTTGAAGTCCCGCTGGTCAGGACCATTTACCATCGTTCAAGTCTTTCCATATGGCACCATTGAGTTATCCCAAAACTCCGGGCCAAACTTCAAAGTAAATGGTCATCGTCTCAAGCACTACTTTGGAGGTGATATCCCTGCTATAGATATCCAGCCTCCAAAACATTCCCTAAGGACAACATGAATTCATTTGGAATTGGGTCAAGCTTAGTGACCCTAAACAAGCGCTTCGTGGGAGGCACCCCATGCTTATCCTAGTTTATCAGTAGTAGTAGTATGCTAGCGTAGTAATAAATAAGTGTTTAATTGTTGTGAGAGGCTTGCCTCTTTCCTTTTCCATGTGTTGTGTTTTGTGCTGTATTGTCCAGGATGTCCCGGATTTTTGAAGTCTCTCGTGCTATTTGTCCTTCGATCACAAGAGCTTCACAATCCTCAGCTTCATTTGGGAATCCCGATATCCTAATCTTATCGACTAACGTTTATCTTTAAGCATACTTCATAAACGGCTTAGGATTTACGTAGAAACCCTTCGTAAAACATTGAGGACAATGTTTCATTCTAGTATGGGGGGGGATCTTCGATTTGATTGTGCCTGCAGCCGTTGTTATCACGTAATCCCGTTTTTACCACCAAAATTTCAAAAAAATGAAAAAAAATTCAAAAATTTTCAAAAATAAAATAAGTGTTTTGTCACAATTTTGACTTTCCTGCTGGGTAGAATAAGAATAAATTTTGACTCGATCGAGCGTGTTGAGCTCTAGCTTGTTCCTTAACCTTTAGACTAAGCGTTCGCGAATACTCGCGAAGAACGAAAAATGATAGTGTTAAGTATGAGTTGAATGCTAAACAAGGATTATTTGGAAATCTTAAGAGCTCATGTGTGTAATTTGTCGCTTTTTCTCCCATAAGATTCTAACCTGATTAATATACGTGCTACTTTTGGAAATTAAACTTAAATCAATAATTTTTATGTAGTATATAGCAAAAACTTTAGACTTAGTTCAAATTTATACTTGAATTTTTCAAAAAGACGTTTTCCTAATCTTTAAAAAAAAATGATGATGAAAAATGCAAAAATATAATAAACTGTGGGTTGATAAAAGTTTGCTGTATCTTGCCGGCTCACAACCGATGTTACAGCCTTCTAAAGAAAACCCATAGTAAGAATAATTATCCGAGACTGATAAAAGTTTGCTGCATCTTGCCGGCTCACAACCGATGTTGCAGCCTTCTAAAAGGTCGAGGGTTACAAATTGCGTAAATAGTTAATATTAAGTGTGAATAAAAAGATCTCTTTTTGTTAAATTCAAATATGCTTTTGAACTTTGGCTATTATATTTTATAAGCTATGTGCATACGGAAAACCTGAGAGTTTTTGAAACCTAAGGTCCGTGAGTCCCGATACTAGTCTCTGTGGGGTGTCAAAAGCCTGGTCACTTAACCGCAAGGTTGGGATGTGCCGAGATGAAAGTCGCTACATGGGATGATCTCGCCTTCAAACTCATTATTCTCGGGTGGAACGTGAAACATAGAATATCGTAAAACGTTGATCCATGGTTGAAATTCAAAATAGCACATACACCTAAGATATAAATTGTCGGGAGTGAAAAGTTTACAAATTGCAAATATGAGTAGTGTTAGCATCTTAACTCATAATTAACGGTGATTTCGTTTTAAGCTTGGTTTGGAATAAGTGAAAAGTCGGGAACGATGAATTTATCCTTTTTGGGGCATTCTCGGATCGAAATGCATCTTGTTCTATGATCCCTTAAAGTTATTAAATAACGAAAGTCAAAACGTTCTAGTTAGTTAATGAAAAATGAAAATACAAAAAGATGTGTAGAATAGGTGTACATATAAAAAAATTGGTAAAGACGGGGATTTTCAAAACTTATGAGTCTTTAACTTCCTCGATGAACACTTAGCTACTTTTCCAAGTTATTAGTCGAGGGTGATTAAGATTCTTAGTTTTTCTAAATTGCTTTACTTCTTGCATTGCGTGAGGACACGGCAATACCTGAGTATGGGGGATTTTTGTATGTGGTTTAAATTACACATACATTTTACTTGTTAAAAAACAAGTTAAAATAACAAAAAACGACTTTAAAATGCCAAATATTATGTTTGTTTTGCTATATTGTGTGTTGCATGGAACGGAATTATCTAAGGAAAAGGACGAAAAACGCAGCCAAAACAACACACCGGACCGGAATGGGAAAAGCGTGGAAAAAAAGCTACAGTCAAGTCAAAGCCAAAGTTTGAAAAAGTCAACCTATGTCAACCCGACCTAAACCCGAAGCACAAAATCAAGAAAAAACAAGTTTAGGGATCCTAAACTTGTTTAAATCCTTAAACTTGTTTTAAAAGAAGAAAAGAAGAAAATAAAGAGAAGGGTTAATTCTGCCAATTTTGGCCAAAAGTTAACCACAAGGGGCCAAAATGTCCAATGGAAAGAACTTATATCTATCAACAAAGGACGTGTCTGCAAACATCCCTTATAACTCTTGGGGGGTGAAACTGCCAAGTTTTCAAACTTGTATAACACCAAGGACGAAAATTGCAAAGGATCTTACCACCTTGAGGGACCAATCTTGTCAACACCCCAAACCTTCACCCCAAAGTTTAAACAAAATCGTACTATTTTTACTCCATCAATTTCCCGCCAACTCCATAACCCCACCTCTGTCACCTCGTTTGACCTCCCACAACCCTCCAAAACCTTCACAATCCTTAACCCCACACCCCCACATGGCCTATGCCATGTTGGCAATCCAAAAACCCACCAAATTCATCAATGGTTGATAAAATTCGACTTGGGCACCAAGGTAAATGAAGGGCCAAGATTTGTTTGTGTTTACACTCTCACAACAAACACACGTCTGTTTTTTGTGTCTACAAGGAAGCACACCCAAGAGTGAAGACAAGAAAAGAGAAACCCTAGCTCGTTTAGCCTATATAAAGCTTTGTAAGCCATTGTGGCATGGAGTAGTTTTTTTAGTAAGTAGTTTTTAAAAAAATGTTAGTTTAGTCTTTAATATTGTAACTCATTTCAACTTTCATGTACTTGTACCATTTTTATAAAAATTCAGTTTGCATCTTAAAATTCTGTTCCAAGCTTTTGTTTCTTTTAAGCTCATTTCTAAGTTCTTATATAAGCCTTTCATAACCTGTGTTAAATCATTATACAAAGATTTAAGGAAAATTCAAAAGATAAAAAAGTTACTGTTTGATTAATCAAGTGGATGAATGAGCAATATTGGAAGGCTCATTGGGTTTGCTTAGTTTAAGCTTATTCATAACTCGCATTGGGGTGCTTGGTATAGCTTTTTATAAGCTACGGGGTAGGAATTAGCGCTTATTAGGTTCATACATCTGTTTTGAGCAGGAGCCAAAGGTTCACTCCCTTTTAAATTTTTGCATAAAGTTACTGTCAGCAAGTTATTATTAGTTATTATGTCTTATTGTGCTTATTTGCTTTTGCTTTTTACCTTTTAGTGCTTAACCATACTTGCTTAATACTTGTCTTCAAAAGTTTGAGCTTAAATTAGTCTTTATAGTTTTAAAAATTCGTTTTTAAAATTATAAAGGGGTGTTTGGGTTAAGCCCAAAATGGGTCAAAATGGGATGGTTATGGGTTGGTGTCACTTGGCCATCTTTGGCTAAGTGCATTTAGCTCATTTTTGCACGCTTGTTTTTTCTAAAGTTGTAAGCAAAAAAGTGTAATTTAAGTTTTATCAAAGATTGCTAAAAAATGGTTAAGTCAAAAGCCACTTTACACAGCTTATTTGATTAAGCTGAGTAAAGGTCTTTCATATCTTTGTTTTGAGTCCTCATTTGAGTGTCTAAACAAGTCTTTAAAAGTGTTTTGAGTCATTCTTTTACCTAAGTCAAAACTGCCAAAAATTTGGTGTCACCTTTTAGTAAAAGAAAAAGCTCTTTTTCAAGAACAAAAACCAGCAGGTTTAAATTGTTTTTAGCAAATGAAATTTTGAATATAAGCTCTTCATAAGCCCCTTTTAATCTGTTTACCATTTATTTTTCATTTTGAGCTTATTTGACAGCTTATTTTAAGCTGTCAAGTTAAGCCCCCCTTTTTTTAGTTCATTTCCCCTGGTGCTAAGGGGGGGGGGGGGGGGTGGGGGGGAGGGGGGGGGGGGGGGGGGGGGGGGGGTGGGGGGGGGGTTGTAATGTGGTTGGTATGTGTTTAATTACACATACCTTTTACCTTTAAAAACAAGTTAAAATAACCAAAAACGGACTTAAAATGCCAAATATATGCTTGTTTTGCTAATTGTGTTGTGCAGGAACGGATATCTAAGAAAAGGACGAAAAACGAAGCCAAAACAACAAAACCGGACACGGAATGGAAAAGTGTGGTAAAGACAAAGCCCAAGTGTGAAAAAGTCAACCAAAGTCAACCCCAACAAATCCAAAGTCAAACCCGAAGCCATAAGTGAAGAAAAATAAGTTTAGGGGCCAAAATTGCCAAGTCCCTAACTTATTTAATGAAGGAAAAGAAGAAAATACTTGCAAGGGTTTAAACTGCCATTTCACCAAAGAGATACCACAAGGGTCATTCCTGCCAACCCTAGAAAGTTATACACCACAAGGACTTGTGGTGAAATAACCTATATAACTTTCAGGGGTGTTTTCTGTCAAATCCCCAAACATTTACAACCACATGGACTAAAATTGCAATAACCACTATAACCATGAGGGACCAAACCTGTTCAATCGCCAAACTTCACCCCTGGTTTTTGAAACACTGTATATCTTCATCAAACCTTTCCCGCCAATCACCCAAGCCCCACATCCTGTCACTTTTAGCATCGTTGACCTCCCCACATCACTCCAAACCCTTCACAATCACAAACCCCACACCCCACATGGTACTTGTCCACGTTAGCAATCCAAAATCCCTCAAAATTCATCAATGGTTGTGATTTATTGAGTGGGCATCAAGAAGTATGAAGGGTCAGGATTAGCTTGTGTTTACACACTCACAACAAGCACAAAGAGCTGTTTTGTGTCTACAAAGAAGCACACCAGTGAAGATAAGAAGACAAGACCAAACCCTAGCTCATTGGCTATAAAATCTTATGTAAGCCCTTGAGGCAAGGGAGTTAGTTTTTTAAGTGTGTAACTTTTTAGAATTCAGTTTTAGTCTTTAAGAGTATAACTCATTTAAGCTTTTATGTATTTTGTAATGTTTTTAATGAAAATTAAGATTTAAGTTTCACATTGTTTCCAAGTTCTTGTTTCTTTTAAGCTCACTTTTAAGCTCAATTTAAGCCACTTTCTAATCTGTTTCAAACTGTGATACAAAAATTTAAGAAAAATTAAAAGAAAAAAAAGTTACTGTTTGATCAAGCAAATGGATGAATGGGCAAAAATGGATGGCTCATTGGGTTGCTTAGTATAGCTTATTTATAAGCTAAGGGGTAGGATTAGAGCTTATTTAGGTATTCATAATCCTGTTTTGAGCAAGGATCAAAGGTACACATCTTTTTAATTTTTTTAGCTTATGGTTACTGTAGCAACAGCTTATTAGTGCTTATTCTTAGCTTATTCTTGATTTTCTTACTTGTTTATGTCCTATTTATGTTTATTAATGCTTTTATGCCATTGTTCAAGTCTTAAGTATAAACTGCCTAGATAAGCTTGTTCCTGCTGTTAGTTTATTAGTTTTTTTAGTGCTTATTTGCTTGTTCTTTTTACCTTTTAGTGCTTAACCATGCTTGTGTAATACTTGACTTTAAAATTTAGAGCTTAATTCAGTTTTAATAAAAGTTAAAATCCGTTTTTAAAATATAAGGGGGTGTTTGGGTTAAGCCCAAAATGGGTCACAATGGTAAGGTAATGGGTTGGTTTCACTTTGCTAACTTTGGCTTAAGTTATTAAGGTCTTTGAGTCTATTTTTCCAAAGTTTTTAAGTCCAAAAAGTGTTTTTCAAGTTTTTTTAGTTGTTCTTTAAGGGTGTTGGTTTTTGAAAGAGATATAAGAGCTTATTTGGATAAGCTCTTGTATACTTGAGTTTTAGTTTCAAAGTGTGTCATTTGTGAGTGTCTAAACAAGTTCTTAAAAGTGTTTTGAGTCATTTGTCAAAATTGCCAAGAATTTGGTGTCATCCTTTAGTAAAAGAAAAAACTCTTTTTCAAAAGCTAAAATCAGCAGGTTAAATTAGTTTTTAGAAAATGGAATTTTAAATATAAGCTCTTCATAAGCCCCTTTTAATATGTTTACACTTTATTTTTCATTTTGAGCTTATTTGACAGCTTATTTTAAGCTGTCAAATTAAGCCCATTTTTTTGGTACATTTCCCCTGGTGCTTGAGGCTTACTTTCAAGCCCACCTTTTTAGCTTATTAGTTAGTGTCTACACAAGCTTTTGGCTTTTCTATAAAGCCAATAAGCTCCTTACTACAATCTCTTTGTTTCAGACCTTAGGACCCTTTATGATTGCTTATTTTTAAGCCTTAAGTAGGTACTTTGTCTATTTTTTTAGCATAGTGTAGGAAAATAGCTTAATTTCTTTTATGGCTTATTAGGTGCTTATTAATAGTTGATTTTAGCTCTTACTTGCTTATTAGGATTGTTAGTTGTCTAGTTTGCTTATTGTTCACTTTCCTTGCCTATTGTGTGTTTAAAGTCCATATCAAAAAGCCAACATGTGCCCTTAAGCTTATTTAAGCTTTCTGTCTATTTAGCCCTTTTTCAGCTTATTTAGTTGCTAGATTTTAATTCATAGGTGCTTATTAGGTTAGGGTAGATAATCTCTTTAAGCTTATTTGTTAAAATTCTAGCTTATTAGTCCAAAAAGTCAAAAAGAAAAAGCCATTTTTGCCTTAAGCTTAGTTAAGCTTGCTGTCTGTTTTAAATAAGCCATTTTCAGCTTATTTTTAGCTTTTCACAAAAATTCGTAGTTATGAAAAATGATAAGCCCCATGAGCTTAACAAGTTTGTTTAAAAAGTTTTTCTAAAAAAAAGGAGATAAGGGGAAACCCGGGTGAGCAAGGCTCGAACCCGGGTCTCAACCCTCAATACACCCTCTTTTATACCAAGACCCTTACCGCTGTGCCCTTGGGACTTCTACGTTAGAAGCCCAAGTGGTTATTCATTTAACCTCATTTTCCCCATATAACTATAAGCTCTTTCCAGCTTATTTTGAGCTTATTCATAAGCTCAATCTCGGGTTTCTTATTTTTCTTAGGATAACTTTAGGGTAAAGTAATTTTAGTAATTTTTTCAGAATTTTTAAAAATAGTTTAGTATTTTTTATAATTTAATTTCGTTAAAAGTTTTAAAAATTCATAAAAAATACAAAAATTATCAAAAAAATATTTTTCTTTTTTAGGAAATTTTCTTTGGTCATATTTTACGTAGAAAAAAATAGAAAAACTTTCGTAGGGTTAATTTTGCAAACTTTTGATTTTTAAAGAACGGGTCTCGGGTACGGTTCTTGTCTTGACTCGTTTTTGGGTCAAACGACCTCCGTTTTTAGTCTAGTTTTTTTTAAACTTCGTTATTTGTCATTTAGAATCTATTTTAGCTTTTAAATTTGTTTTAGGGTTTAATTTGCAAAATTTAGGTTTTTGACCCTCGTTTTTCGTGCCCGTTTTAGGATTTAAGTTATTTAGCTTTCATTTTTAGGTTTTTCTCAATCGTTTTTGCTTGTTATTGATTAATTTAGCTTTCTACACTCCCAAATCATTACTCTCATTCAAACTCCAATCTTCCGACTGTATCGATTCTCCAGCACAGCCTCGTTGGGGATAAACGACCCGGGGATATTCTATACTACTTCTCGGTTTCATTGATTGTTTTTAGATTATACTTATTATATATATTTTATTATATATTATATATATAAGAGGTGTAGTTTAGCTTCAATCAGTAGCGTCAAATGCACAAGAACTCCATTTTCGTACCTTAATGGTTCAAAAAGAAAATAATGAACCTCAAAAGACAAAACATTTATCTGGAGGTGCTATCCTTGAAAAAAACAAAAATTATTTTCATAATTTCTTGAAATCATAAAAACTTTAATCGACATTGATAAATACTTGTAATACAAAAAGGTAAAAAAAATCTCATATAGCATTAAAGTACCTTTTGAACCATGCTTTATTGGGTAAGTCATTGAAAAAAAGCATGTTAGAATTTAATATAAACTAGGGTTACAAGGTGTTCTGTGTTGTGTGTGAAAGTGACAGATCGAGGGTATATATGTTTTTATGTATGTGTTTTTTGGGAAAGTGATTGACAAAATTGGGGTATTGGCATTATAAGCTTAGGTGTAAACCAAGTTATAATATAAAAGATTAAACTCATAAACCGACGACATGTTGGACAGGTCAAAATTTACACAAATTAAACAAAAAAAGGATATTGCACAAAATAATCATTTTGGAAGGACGATACACAGAATTACAAAAGTTGTCAAGTATAGTACATTTTCGTCTTAGTTTTGCGCTTGTGAGTATTGGGATTTGTGTTAGTTTTGGGCTTTTGTGGGTTAAATTTAGGATTTAATGTTTCATTTGGTTTGGTACGAAAAGTATGATTGTAGTTAGTATTGAATAATCTTTCAATCAGTTTGTTTTAAAGAAGCGATTTTGGGTTGTTTTGTTAGCATCAAGAGCTTTGAGTATAAAAGACATCAATTTGGTTTTGTGATATTTTTTCTCGTGTTCGTTTTTGGATCATTATTTGTTTGGATGTGAGCTGTAATTTGTATCATATATGTGGGTTGTAAGAATTATCCGTATCATATTTTAGGCATGTGAATTATAAGAGGTCTCTTGTCAAGTTAATTATTAACTTGAATCTGTTTAATGCATGGATAATAAGTTTAAAGTTAGACCGTAATACTTATTCTATAAGTGGGTCATTAGAATTATAATTTAAAATTATTTTAATCGTTTGGAATTTCTCAGTTTGGAAAGTTCGTATCTTCTTTTGTCAGGATTTTGGAATTTGTTGCCTTAATTTGATTGTTAGTGATGATGATCTTTTTTGCCATTTTTTCGTATGGTTGACCATTTTAACTTTATTGGTTAACGTTTGATTGTTCATTTTGAAGTCATCGGCGTTTGTTTTGAATCCCATTGGAGAATCAATCGTTTGTTTGAATTAGGCTAGTATGTAACACCCCAATTATAAAGGAACCAAATGCTACACAATTTATACATAAAGAGAGCAAATGTCTAAGTCTAAAGAATTCTTAAATAAAGAAATAACATAAGATGTTCCTAATCGATCAAACCTAAAAGGGATTACAAAGTTCTACTATGAATTTATTCAAATGAAACTAGATATGCCAAAATAGTAAATCTCTTATGATCCATGCTACTTGGTTCAACTCTTAGTTCTCTATAGCCTAAACCCTACTTACATGCCACACGTATAGAAAATGCGGCTGAGCTAAAATCCCGGTGCGCGGAAAAAAAATAAAAGCAATACGAAACAAAAGTTCGGTCATAAATAGTTATTCAATGAAGGAATTCAAACGAAAGGTTTGATCTATGAATCTAAAATCATAAAGGTGACAGTACAATGAGGTAAATTCAATAGATTATGTTCATTAGCACACGTTTAATGTGCAAGATC
>BQNB010075357.1:0-18708 GCA_026074375.1 Tanacetum coccineum
TAAATTGTTCATATTGTTGAACAAGAAGATCATTTTTATTATCCTTTACTTGGCTATTACCTTGATGTGTGATTAACAATGATTGCAAAATATCTTTAGCCTTTTTACCCATAAAAATTCTTTCGTATTCCATTTTAGGTAAAGCATTATAAAGAACCATTTTAGCTTCATTATTTTTAGCAAGTTTGTTTTTAAGATCATCATCTTGTTTTTCAAAAGGAACTGTTTCTAAAATTTGGGTTTCTTTGTTTCTAGCAACCAGTGGAAAATCACCATTCAAGATAATATGCCAAAGATCTAAATCTTTTGCTTTCACATAAGTTTCAAATCTATTTTTCCAATATATAAAATGATCACTTTCAAAAAGAGGTGGTCTTTGCATAGATTGCCCTTCTAAATAATTATCTGAATCTATAGATCGATTCAAGCTTTAATGTACGATATACGTTAAAGATCTTGGGTGACCTTGGCTTCTGATACCAATTGTGGAAACTAGAAGGGGGATGAATAGTTTTTACCGTTTTAAATTAAAATTTAGATTATTGACTTGTGTGAACTCAAGAGATATACACAAGTGTATATGATAGCGATGCAATAAATAAATAAATAAATAATTTACGGAATACGAACAAGTAAAGATAAGAAAGATCAAACCGATGACACAATGATTTATAGTGGTTCGGCTACAAATCTCCTCTTCTCCCTACTCCACTCCCCAAGTACCCAACTTGAGAGTTATCTTCACTATGTCAACAAGCTCCCTTTAGGCGGAGAAAACCATACACGTCTCTTACACTTTTTCCGATACTAAGCTAAATACAGAGTTCTACTTCGAGATAGAACCAATCTAACACACTATGTATTTTATGGCCTAAATACTAACCTATCATACACATATGATACACACAACACGCAACACAAGATATACAAGATGAATGATTATCACAAACGTGATGACACAACTAAACTATTAACACTTGAAGCTTGACGTCTTCTTGAGTGTTCTTTACTAAAGAGAGGAATGAGTTGATCACTTATAATGGATTATATAACAAGTATAATGATCAAAGAGTATAAAAGATAAAAGAAGTATGTGAAAAATATTTGTCAAGAGTTTTTTAAAATGAAGGCTTAAGGTTGCTATTTATAGGCAAGCCTTTGAAATTCAAATTCTGTCCCAAACAGCTGGATGGTGAGACCCACGGATCCACCATCAACTGGATCCGTGCCTTGTTATAGTGGATCCGTCCGAGGAGCTGGGACAACATTTGTCATTTTATTATTAACCCCAAATCTATACAAAATATTGTTTTGTACTTATTAAAACTAGTTTAATAGATTCTTCTAGAACAAAATATTTCTTATCATCAATAAGAAAAGATTTTCTAGATTTGGAAAGATTTGGAAAGATTGTTTTCACTTAAAATATTAATCATTTTGGTGTTAATATAATATAAATACATTATTTATATTACAACTTAGAGTATTTGTGTGTGACACATGCTCACATATACTTATTCGTATAAATATGTAATGTGTCTTGAGCATATTCTATCAGCTCGCACTTGCGAATGACACATTTATCTTGTATTTATACAAGCAAATGTAAGCGCATAGCAACACGCCAGTACTCCTAAAATATGTGAAGTTTGGTTTCTTTAAACCTTTAAGGATATTGGTTTATAATAAATTTCTCATTTTGTTTCTGATACTTGGTTAAATATAAGACATATGATGAGCCAGACTCGGGGTCGAGTCTTTTTCAAGAAGGGGAGGATGATGCAGATGCGGTCAACGAGCGAGTCAACGTAACAAATACGCTTGATGCTTATTTTTAGGCAATAAATTTTGATGGTGGATTGGGCTGAAATTCGCATGGTCACTCGGAAACGGCCCAAATGTCAAGACTTATCACTTTGCAGTAAGCCCTGTCAGTTTGGGCCTTTCAGGGTCGTTTGGGGCCTCAAAAACACGTTTTTCTATTTTTAGGATTTATTTTGGTGTTTTTCAGTTATGTTTTGTATGGGATTTTGTTTCCTTTTTATTCTAGAATTTATCCTCCTTTATAAGGACGATCTTAGAGATGTCTCTGGCAGCTTTTGAGAAACCTACAAATTAATTAAATAAGAGAATTTATCATCTTGAGAATTTCAGATTAGTTCTTATGTTTGTGTGGCTTGTTTTTATATCGATCGACATTACTAGAGGTATACCCAAAACCTCTATTTTACTTCATATGAAATCAATCACTACACATTAGTACCATGTTAATTAGACACCCTTTGTATATACTGATATTAGACTATAGACCTGCAGGTTTCGCGGGCAGCAATAAAAAAGTTGTATTGTAAGTAAAACAAAGTCATGTAAAAAAACAACTAAGCTATATTGTTCTGACAAAGAAAGGCAGCAACCAAACACATGTACATTCATAATCACTTAGATTATATAGCACAACATCAACACATTTTCTTATAGTCTGGTACTAACCATCATTCAAACATACGACTGGTTCACCGGTCTCCTCAAATCTTGAGCAAATGGCCTTCAGAACTGCTTGTTTTGTAAGCTTACATGAAGGAATACTTTTTTGGTTCTCGACTATTATTGTTGTTTATCATAAGAGTTGGCAGTATAGTGACATCTCCTCATGACCCTTTGCCTATCTGCAGAATTACAATATTACCATTAGATGTTTAAAAAATACAAAACAAACTCAATATATTACTTTTGGTGACTTGAGATGTGTAATTATAAGAAGATTTATGTACAGACAGTTATCAATAGTCAGTTATCAATACATGTACTTATTGCTCAGCCTTGAGGATTGCGTTATCAACATCAGCTTCTGTATCACCGACACATACATGAATAATGAATAAAAAATAGAGGTATATACATAGGAGGATGACATGGAAGTTTTTTATGTAAATAAAACAAAACGGGTTCTTTCGGACAGACCCGATGAAAGTCACTCGCATGATTCGCTTGTATGGAATGGAGCCACCAGTATAAATCCATCTCATGTTATAAAACTGGCAGCAAGCCTAAACAACCTAGTACAAAAAATGTAAGTTATATATACAAAAATGGTTTAGTTATTACGTACATGTTTAAAAACAAAGTCCATAACTTCTTTGTCTGATAAATTACTTCAACTTTTCCTCACAACATACGCCATTAAAAACTACCCGACATTCTTATCAGGAAATATGGCACACAAGTAAGTTATATAATAGCTACTCACCTAGAAGCAAAGGGTCACCAAGTCATACAACAATAAGCCCCAACAAACCATATTTACCTAAACACATACGAACTGTTCGACAAAACACTTCACGAAAAAGTGAAAACTAAACAACAATCAAACTACACCAAACAACTAAATAGCAAAATTGTTACACTTATCAATCACATATAAGCACACACGAAATTCCTTAAAGTTTTAGAGAGAGAGAAGTTTAGAGAGAGAAATAACAAAAGAAAAATGGCTACACATTAAAATGAAAGTAAAATAAGCAACACCCTCTCCACATGAGGAGAGGGCTTTATATAGTAGAGTACATGGGCAGACCTTGGGTTTAAGTGGGCTTCCAAGGTCAGGCTTGATATCTAATAGGCTTTAAAGCCCGTAACTTAGGCCCAATTAGCTTATATAATTCTTGAGTATATTGACTAGACTAATACAAGGTTCGAGAATATTAATGACCATCACTTCACTAAAAACTAGGTCTAACAATCTCCCCCTAAGGGGTGGTCATTGCAATGATGGCTTTACTTCTTGAGTCTTGGAACCTTGTAGTCTTGGAAATTCTTTTGAGATTCCTTTTGCATGCTTGTGATCGTGGATCTTGATCTTTGAGTTGATATGCTTTGATAAAATACAGATATCGAGGTATTTGGCCTTGATTTGTCTTGAATATTAAGATCTCTAAATCTGTATCCTTGAATCTTTATGCCGCCTTGCGATCTTGTATCTCCAACCTCATGCTCTTTGCTTTGAAAGCTTGCTAACAATCTCCCTCAACATATATGTTTGTCATGATCGGCTTGCAACCTCTTGTATCATATAATGGAAGTAGGTGTAATCTTGTGAAGGAAGTTCTTGTACGTCAGAGATTTGTGGAAGACTTTAAACATGTGTACTTGAGCTTTCATCATACATTTATCTTGGTTGATTAAGTATGAGCATGAGGTGGTGAATCTTGACTTGGCTGGAATAAGACTGCAACACCATTGTCTAATCCTGAAATAAGACAGTTAGCATTAAAAGATGAACTTCGCTTTGTCATTTATCTTGAGTTTGGTTGCTTTAACCTCTGGTTCCGTGAGGACCAACCTGTGATCAGGTAGTCTCATTAAAAGATCCTACTTGACAGGATTTCCATCTTAAAGCGTAGGATCTTCTAACACAAATGTATTAGATTCACCATGCTCGCATGTTCTCATTACTGGAACGTCTCAAAGCAGACTTCCTCAATAATAGTATTGCTACTAATAGAACGGTAAGAGTGAATCAGATAGTTACTATCTATCTGATTAGGTCATCAATTCATATACTGGACCAATACCGATATCCAGTTGACACAAGCTTAATTCATATAGAATATATCGCAAGCAACCTACCAAAGAGCCTTGTTTGATGTTTGCTCAAGCAGGAATATCCATCGTTAATGTGAATACTAAAGAGTATCACTCTGGATGTTCTGAGCCACAAGGATAATGCAATAGGACTTTTTGATACAAATATTGTATAATGAGTACACGACATTTTGTAATATTTAATTTGGTCATAGTGAGATTTTTTATGGATCTCGTTGGCTCTAGACTCTATAAGTGCACATTTATTATTTGGTAATCGAAGGCTAGAGCGAACTGTCGCCTTTTCAATATCAACGATCTCGGAATGAGAAAGCCGATAGCAACGTGTTGATCTCCGTGAGAAATGAAACAGAAATCTTTTGAGAGATTCTGAGTCGCTTTACACACACAAGTTGTGCATTGCGATCACTGGGTATCTAATTGAGTCAGTCTTCAATATCAGAATCATCTTTGTGATTACCGATAGATTATGTATTGACCCGGTTTCTGCCTAAGGTTGTATGGAGGGCTTCTTTCTTTTCACCATTTATCCTTATAATTCTTTTTCATTCTTCAACCCCTTCAGTGCTTACCGAGACTTCATGACTAGTACCTTGTTGGGTTTGCTCGTGTACTTGCTCCATCTCAGTCGGCACTATTCCCTTATTCTCACTTTACTCCTTTTTTTATCATACCTAGGACTTCTACTCTATCTAATGGAGAGTTCCTGGGTAGATACCTTCTGTGTTCTGGCTGTAACATGGAACGAATATACCAAACCTCAAACCGCCTATCACTCTCCTTAAGAAACAACGGTTGGTCGGTCTATGGGGTATTGCCATGATGATCCATAAAATGATTAAAAAATCAATCAACGTGTTCGAGAAATCATTTATAACACATTGAGAGTTTTCTATATCACCAAAAAACTCTCCCTACACATATGCATCATATTATGAAAGAGTTTTGCACATGCAAGGTTAGGAATGCACTTATAGTCAAGAGATCTTATCTTTTATTAAGCCGTATTGATCATATTTTAATCACTATTTTCCCCCTCAAAAAATGCATATGTGGTGACAATTTTTAACAATTAGTGAATTAAAAATAAGTTAATGTTCAGAATTCACATGAGTCTACCTAAGTCTTGGGAGAACAAGAGTGCATGCAGAATGAACTAATTATTATACTCCCCATCAATAATAGAAAAGAGTGAAACTTTGGAGTGGGAGTTTGTTGAGCACACAATTTTGAAAGAATTTGAAATTTCTTTTTGATGAAAAATATCTTGAAAAATTATGCTCAATAAGAAAATGATTTCAGATTTATCTTATTAATTATCATTTCCTTAGAACTTCTCTTGAGCATTCAAAACTTTGAATGTTTATATAACTGTGCTCAAGACCAAGAAGATGTAAACTTTCCGTTGTTTAGGATAAATGTACATAAATGAACATTTTCCTTACTTTGGGGTACGAGTTCTAAGCTGACATTTACTTAGAAGTCGTAGAGAAAATTTTTGAAGAGACATGTTTTGAAAACGTTTGAAACTCTCGCTCGAACTTTATTTATTCACCCGTGTTAATATTAATCAACATTTCTAGGCGCACAAATGTTATCGATTGTCAAGAGACATGTCGGAGAATAATATTTTTGGTATTTTTGAAAATTTTGATTTTATATTTTTATATTTTGTTTTTCTGATAAAATATATACAAAGAGTTACCGAGATTTTGCAAGACATTCAAGTTCCTGAGGAGACAAGCTGCGCATACCAAGGCGACAGACCAAATAGTTGAAGGGATCCACTGGAAGAGCTTTGGTGAAGAGGTCGGCCAGTTGGTACTCCGTCTTGACAAAATACAGTTTAATCGTACCCTTTTCAATGTGCTCCTTAATGAAATGGTAGCGAAGAGCAATGTGTTTTGTTCGCGAGTGTTGGACCGGGTTGCAGGATATGGCTATGGCTAATTTCGAATCACAATAGATAGGAATCTTGTTAAAGTGAAAGCCATAATCCGTTAATTGTGTCTGCATCCACATGCTTGTGCACAACAAGCGGATATAGACACATATTCTGCTTCCGCAGTTGACAATGACGTATAGTCTTGTTTCTTCGAGGACCAGCTAACCAGTTTTTCGCCTAAGAATTGAACTCCACCAGAAGTACTCTTGAAGGTGTCTTTGCATCCCGCATAATCAGCATCTGAAAATCCGTTAAGTTCGAAACCAGAATCATTTGTATATCAGAGGCCCATATTAACAGTTCCCCAGAGATAACGGAAGATCCTTTTAACACTAGAACACAAAGTAGATTTGGCTACATCAAAAAAGTGTGACGATATACATACAGTCACACATGATTTTTGATGTGTTGTGCTAAAGGTCCGCGTGAACCTAGGGTACCTACAGGTCCATTTTGAGTTAGTGGCCGTATCCATTAAAAAATAGTGACCAAAACCTTAACATATGTGACTAATTAGGTACAAATTTAGTTGGCTGTATAGTCACACAAAGCATGTTTTTTTTATATTTAGTCACATACAATTAAGCATAAAGTGGCCCAAAGTGTTAATAAGTGTGACCATATGATGTTTAAAGTGAAGTAAAATTGTATTTTGTGTGACTATTGTTCATGCCAATGGCTCACAAGAGTTTTAATGATTGTGTGGCCTTTTGTAATGTTTAGTCCACACAAAGCATGTATTTTGGTATTTAGTTACAACAATTAAGCCGATTAAAGTGACCAAAAGTGTTAATAAGTGTGACTATATGCTGTTTAAAGTGAAGAAATGTGTATTTTGTGTGACTATTGATCATCCAATGGCCACATGAATTTTATGTTTGTGTGGCCTTTTGTAATATTTAGTCACACAAAGCATGTTTGTTTTGGGTATTTAGTCACATACAATTAAGCATAAAGTGGACAAAAGTGTTAATAAGTGTGACCATATGCTGTTTAAAGTGAAGAAATGTGTATTTTGTGTGACTATTGATCATCCAATGGCCACATGAATTTATGTTTGGTGACCTTATTGCATAATATTTAGTCACACAAAGCATGCTTTTTTTTGTATTTAGTCACATACAATTAAGCATAAAGTGGCCAAAAGTGTTAATAAGTGTGACCATATGCTGTTTAAAGTGAAGAAATGTGTATTTGTATGACTATTGATCATCCAATGACCACATGAATTTTATGTTTGTGTGGCCTTTTGTAATATTTAGTTACACAAAGCATGTTTTTTTAGGTTTTTAGTCACATACAATTAAGCATAAAGTGGCCAAAAGTGTTAATAAGTGTGACCATATGCTGTTTAAAGTAAAGAAATGTGTATTTTGTGTGACTATTGATCATCCAATGGCTACATGAATTTTATGTTTGTGTGGCGGATATGCCGACATATTTCCTGCAGGTATTATCAACCAATATTACCCGCATATTTTCCACAATATTATAGGTTACACCATTAATAAAATAGATCCAAATTGTGCATAACAGATTAATTTAAATTAAACTTGGCAAAATATCGATCAAACATTTGAATTACAACTTCAAGATAACAAAATGTCTACGATGCTAATATCCGATATTCTACTACAAATATTTAATAGTTACTAGGTAGAAGGGGGATGTGATGATCCTCTAAGCATAATGTTTTGCAACTTTTTAAGCCTATTTTTCCATTCAAGACGATTTTCCTCTCTTGTGGATGAACAATTATAGTCTTCTATAGCAAGGCAGAGTACAACAACACAGTGTGCTATGGAAAATAAAGCTTGTTTTGCAGTACCAGCAGATTGATGAGACGATTTAGCAGTTGAAAGAAGAGAGACTAGTAGAGCATCAAAACTCGTGTTTGCAGAGTAAAACAGAGTAGCAAAAAAGTTTTTCAAAGCCTGCAATATACAATTAATGGATCAAGAATACAGGAACATCTATTCTCATGGAAAGTAAGTCCTATAAAAAGATTGAGCAGTGTCCTTGAAGCAATGAACTTGACTAAAGCCATTCCTGGTTAGAGCTTTATTTCTGACAGTCAACCCTACAGTTAGACCAGACCTCTTGTCTGATATCAAGGTACAACAGAGTTCGAGGGCGAGAGCCGTCATATGCAAGTCTCTAGTAAGTCGAAAAGCAATGATACATATTAGTCTTTTGTCTCTAAGAAACAAGGAAACAAGCCTAGAAGTCAAGTACCAAACCTGATCAAAGTTGAAAGTTCCACTATGATAACTTCATAAGCAGCAGAACCAATTTTAAGGTACCCACTGTTGCTTGCCTTAATGCTTGGTTAGCCTATTTTCCAAAAAAGGAAAACAAAATCAGCCTCGAATCCAGATTCAAAATTAGCTCCAATAGCATACACTAAAATTCAGCAAGTATCAACACACATTTGCAGCGATTAACATACATTAAATGACCACAAATTTCAGCAAGGAATGGTGCATGTTTGCAACCAATAACTGAAACACCCAATTTTTTTTGAAAAACAATTTTACGTATACGCAACGGAAGACAATAATTGCTTGACAGTATGAAAGGGGACCTGTTTGAAATTCATGATAAGACCTGATATATGCACAATATGACACTTACAATTGGACCATAAACAAAATCAAGCAAAAATCATTTTGTCGAGTTACCTTACGACTAGGAAATGAGGTTTATAACTTTAAAATCATTAAGGAGCTTTCACTAGAACCTTTGTGGTTGATAATTAAAAATACCTTTCGTTGGTTATTTTAGACATAACATAATGTCTTACATATGACAATGTAATAGCTACTTAAGACAAGGACATTTTAAGTGTAATTTATTTCTTTTATACACTACACACACACTTGTACTAACATTAAAATTAACCTGTACATGTGACATGATCAAAACATTGTGCATAGAAGTGTACATGTAACATGTACATGTAAGCTGCACTTTATCTCTTTTACTAAAAACAAAACAAATACATACTTTATTTCTTTAACCATGACCAAATGAAGACCTGTACATGAAAGCATATACAAAACATGATACTTATACAACCAAAACACTTTACATTACCAATTCACAAGGACATCATACAAGCACATCATTTTTCTTAAAACACATAACCTGGTATTTACACATGACCAAAACACTTTACACATGTCCTTGTATAAAACTTTAGTAAATACTTGTTTAACTAGTATTTACATAGACACATTTACACTTGAACTCACCTGGATTAATATTGATTCTGAAAAACAGTTACAAGTACTTAAGTGTACATTTTGAGCCAAAGCAGCATATCAGATTACTAGAGAAAGGTCTTGCAGCAGTACTTAACATGTTTGTAAGTGTGAATATCTCAACTAACCAAACATGTACACATTGAAATGACTAAAAATAAAAACTGAGTAGTTAGATATAAAGTGCCACTAACCATGTGCTTGTTTACGTTCATCCATCTTTTCAAGAATATCAAAGCCACTCTTGATTGCTTCCTTTTTTGCTTCTTCAACAACTTTCTCTTCACGTTCAACTTCTATCATTAACCTAATAACTTCATCCATTGTTGAATCCATGGTTTCCTTTATCAGATAAATAAAAAAACAAACCATTAAAATGTATACAACATAACCTAACTTTTTCCTTTAACAGGAGTGCAATACTTACTTACTCTTTTAACAAACTAAGTAGAGGTATCATCGTCTGTTCTAAAAAAGTACAGGTATCACCTCTTCACTATAAATATGCATAAACCCCTATTTTAATAGCCAAAAACATAATCTATTAAAGAACGCATAAGGCTACAATATAGACCAATATAGACAAGTACCTTGGATTTCTTAAAAAGAGCATCATAAAAAACTTTTTCAGCTGCTGTTTGTTCACAATATATCACCTTCATCTCAGCAGGTGGGAGAACTAATATAGGCCTGCCGATCATAAACATGTCGGTCAAAAGGACGCTGCATAAATGATAGTCGAAAAGGATTCATAAATATGATTCCTAACCTGCCATCTCTGTCAGTGCTTAACTTAGTTCTTCTTAGCATTATTGGTCTTAAAATATTCTGAACCAAACTTAACCCCCTTTCATCACCGTCCTCAAACGGTTTCTGGATTAGCTTGTTCCACCTGTTTAGATAAAGAAGCAATATGAGTGTACTAGAGGTATCATATTTCGCAAGTTGGGTAACATGTCACAAATTTTTTTTGTGTACTTATGAAAATTCACAAAAATAAACAAGTTAGGAAATCTAGAACAAATCACGTGTTTATATTTTATATGCCTGCCAATGGATTGGAAAATAGCTAAATAATCAAAAGATAACAGATGGGTATATCATCCACCAAACTAAACCCAAAGTCGTGTCTATAAAAAAGTATAATGTGTGCCATCAAAATGCAGGAAAAAAATCACATACACAATCAGATACTATGCAAGATACTAATTCCATAAGGCGGAGAAGAAAACAACAAAGCTAAATGTGGCAATATCAACTCAATTACCAATAAATGGGTCATAATCATATAAGTGTTTTAATCATATTTAGCATACTGATAAGTTATAACTCATAATTTTGGACAAAGTAGTATATGTTGGTTAACCCGAGTATTTTTTTCATTGTATGAATCATCCCGCTCAATCCATCCCATTTTGACCCTCTAAGAAGAGGTATCAAAGACTATACTAAAACCTAACATATAAGGTTTATAAAAAAAATGTAGGAGAAATGATGGCCATAGGGGGTCTGGATATGGTACGAGTAAACAACATCATCGACCGATTAGCAACAAGGGTAGCTGCATCCATGAACAAAAACGGTAACTTCGATTACAACTTATAGTACCAAACGCATTTTGTTATATTCTAACATATACAATCAGTTTCAACCTAAAAAAACCTTTACTTTAACCCATACAACCATAATCTAAAGTTTCAAACAACCCTTTTTTAATTAAATTTAGTAATTATGAATTCTAACAAAGCTGTTTACATAGATCTAAAATCAAATAATCAAAATAGACTCAACAACTAACTATAAAGTTTAATGATAAAACATTAGATCTGAAAGACAATACGATTTCAAAAAATAAAATCAAAACTTAGATCTAAAATGTTACGCCCGGATGGTTGATGATGGAAGATGGCTGTAGGGTATGGGGCGTGCATCCGAGATGAGGCGGGATAAGATGGTGGGAGTACCTGAGTGGTTGGTTGAGGTTAAATGGAAATGGAAAAGAAAAGTGATTGGATAAGGAAAGACGAGTGAGTTAGCCAATGGAGAAATAAGGGGGAAATTTTAGGGTTTTGATTTTGGGAAAAATTAGTAGCGGGAAGAAGGAGATGGAGAATGAAGAGCCAAACTTTTGGTTTTTTTTAATAGTTCTCAATGTAAGTACTCTACATTGAGACTGTTATGAATATATTGGTCACATATAATCACCTTAAATGTGGCCATAAACATAATTTAGTCACACATTTGTGATATGTTATGGCTATTGTAAAGGCATATAGTCACATGATCGTGCTAGAAGTAAATATGACTATACACATTAGCTTTTGGCAAGCTAACACAAACTAAACTTTAAACACACATATTAAGTTAAATAATATGTGGCAAAAAATTTAGTGTGACAATTTATGGCATTTAGTCACAGTGTTCAAGTGTGTGACATATATTTGTCACTATTTATATGTATATCGTGACTAATGCTTCAACCTTACTTTCCATTTGTCATGCATTCCAAATTTACATGTGGCCAAATAATTAGCAAAAGATAGCAGTCACCCTTAAATCATGTATGACAAAACTTGACCGTATGATTTAGACACAAAAAAATTACTCCACGTGACCATATATGCCATTTGGTCATAGTGTTCAAGTGTGTGACATATATTTGTCACTATTTATATGTATATCGTGACTAATGCTTCAAGCTTACTTGTATTTGTCACACGTTCTAAATTCATATGTGGCTAAATAACCAGAAAAAAGTTACCAGTTACCTTTAGCCACATAAATGTTTAAATGTGTGGCAATACGGTTCTAATGGTCACACGATCTAAATTTCATATATGGCTAATTAGTAAATGTTGTCTATTTTGGTACCTTTAGTCACATAAATATATGAATGTGTGGCCGTTCTATTTTGCCCATGTGTGACAAAATCTCATATTTGTACTGGTGTAACTTCTTTGAGGTGCCTCTCGGTTGGCTTAGCCTGGTACCGAGCACATAAACAAGTAGCATGTACGATGTTCGGTCGGCTTGACGTCAAATACATTAGTGCACCAATCATGCTACGATATTTTGTTGCATCGACTAGAGTTCCATTCTGATCAAGGTTAAACTTGTCTTTGATTTCCATTGGCGTTCCAACGGTATCACCAGTTTCCATTCCATATTTTTTAAGGATTTCTAACACGTAATTGGACTGGTTTATGAAGATGCCACTGGGGGATTGTTTAACTTGTAACCCAAGGAAAAACATTATTTCCCCCATCATTGACATTTCAAAGCGGCTTTTCATGAGGTCAGAAAATAGTTGGGAATACCTAAGGTTTGTAGAACCAAAGATTATATCATCTACATAGACCTGAAGCACTAAGATGTCGTCATCGAAGCGTCTTATAAACAGCGTTGGATCAATAGTTCCTTTGAAGAAGTGATTCTGTAGGAGAAACGTTAATAATTCGTCATACCATGCCCTTGGTGCTTGCTTTAACCCATATAGTGCCTCCTTGAGCTTTTAGACATGGATGGGATGATCAACATCGATGAAACCTTCAAGTTGACACACGTACACGTCTTCTTTTAACGTACCACGCAAGAAAGTAGTTTTCACGTCCATTTAAAACACAATGAACAATTTGTGTGCAACATATGCCAAAAATATCCTGATAGCTTCCATTCTAACAACTAGAGCGAAAGATTCTTCAAAATTGATTCTTTCCTCCTGGCGGTACCCTCTCACAACTAGACGAGTCTTGTTTCGGATGACCGTGTTCTCTTCATCATGCTTGTTTTTGAATAACCATTTTAAGGTTAGAGGTTTTATGTTATTTGGGACAGGAACTAACACCCATTCATCAAGCCATTTGAACTGAAGAAGTTCTTCTTGCATAGACTCAATCCATGCAGGGTCTTGCATGGCTTCTTTGACACTTCTTGGTTCCATAGTGCTCATAGTTAATGCATATATGCACATGTCACCATCTGTTCGGAGTCGATTTCGTGTCAAAACTAGCCGTGAGGGTTCTCCTGTCACTTGTTCTAGAGGGTGATCCTTAGTCTATTGATATTCATGAGAGTACGGTTGATAAAACATATGCATGTTCGATAGATCCACATATAGTGAAGATGATGATTCAGCAGCACTTGTGGATGGAAGAGCAAAAGGATTAACAAACACATTTCCATCTAGCATAGCATTCGGAACATTCAATTGTTACGGGTTGAATGCTGAACTTGTTGTTGAGTTTCGGCTCGTCAAACATCCTGTGAAGTATTTGAAAAAACTGAGCTTAAAAGGAGAGGATGAATTTGTTGGTGTCGGTACGGTGTTTGCTGTTGTTGTAGTTGCCGTTGGAGTCTGAAGAACTTGATGTACTTGAGCAGCCAGAACAGTTCTTGTATCAGTTGACGGTTGACCACCAATATAATCATCATACATAGCTTCGAACAATAAATACAATTCAACTTTAGTTGGTTTTTGAGTTTTTATTGTTGACGGAGCATAAGGAAGATCGAGTCCTGAACTGATTTGTCAAAAAGTCATTCCTTGAAGCCCGAGTTTTAAACTGCTTTGTTCAAAAGCCATCGCTGAAAGCTCATTAAAAGTTACATTCATAGTCTCCATGATTTTCTTTGTCCTTCGGTTGTAAACTCAATAAGCACAGAAATTAGGAATAACCAATGAAAAAGCCAATATCACCTTTTGCACTAAGCTTCCTAATATCTTCACGATCATTCTTGGGATAACAGAGAGCCCCGAATACATGAAGAAAGGAGATATCTGGTTTTCTGCCGTTAATAAGCTTGTATGGTGTTTTACCAAATTGATGGTGAATAATGGAGCGGTTTTGAGTGTAGCACGCAGTAGCAATTGCTTCAGCCCATAAGAATAATGGTGCACAAGAAAAAATCAACATTGTTTTAGCAGCCTCTACTAGCGTGCGATTTATGCGTTCCACAACTCCATTTTGTTGAGGTGTTCTGACAGAAGATGCTTGGTGAGATATGCCAACACTATCAAAGTATTATGTGAGGATATGATTTTTGAATTCAGTGCCGTTGTCAATTCTTATGACGATGACAGGAGCTTGTAGAAGAACTATAATTTTCTTTAGAAATATTTTAATCTCTTCTGGTGTTTCGTCTTTTGATCTGAGGAAGAGTACCCAAGTGTAACGAGAGTAGTCGTTCACAATTACCAGAACATACCGCTTTCTATTTATGCTTACGATTCTCATTGGACCACACAAATCCATATGAAGATGGTGTAACCTCTTGTTAGAATTTGGAACGGGTTTGGGTGGGTGAGATGCCCTTTTGTTTTTTCCTTGCTTACAAGAGGGACAAAGATGTTCTTTATGATATTTGAATTTTGGAAGACCGGTGACAAGATCATTTCTAGCAAGGTCATTTATGGTGTCAAAGTTGAGATGGGATAAACGTTGATGCCATAACCATGACTTGGTAGAAGTGGCACAAGCCATGATGCAAATTGGAGAAGAAGAGGCCATATCATGGAGATTGATGGTGTAAAGGTTGGTTGTGCAGTTTCCTTTTAATAGATCGACTCCTTCGAGATTTCTGACGAAACATGTGTTTCTTCTAAAGGCGACCTCTAAATCTGAATCACAAAACTACCCAACCGAGAACAGGTTGTGCCCCAAGCCCTCAACGAAATAAACTATAACAACCGTCAATTTTTGAAACATATTTAAATAATAAATCATATTTATTATTACATGTTTGTCGTTTATAAAATTTATTTTTAACTTATTCGACTTGAAAACGAAAAAGATCTATGTTATTTATAAGCTGACGTATTAAAAACGAACCGCTAAATCACGTTTCCATTATTCGGACTCTAAAGCAATTTGATGTAAAACGACATTCCTGACAACTTTTTAGATTTGACCGAGACCCGAAAACAATCAGAAGGTGACAGAAATGCCCGCGCAAGATTTTAGAAACACAAAAATAATTAAATTATATTTAATTATCACGTTTTATTAAATAAAAATATTTAATAAAATACTTAGCAATTTAATTAAAAGCGTTTGTTGAGAACGCGAATATTCGAGTTGAAATCCATTTTTTTCTTTTCTATTTCGGACGAGACGTAACCGGTTCATTAAATAAATAACGAATATTTTTATAAATGTTATGAAAAATATTTGAAATACCTATCACATAAATACTCATTTTTATCAGAGATAAATAACTTTGGACAAACAACGACGCAATTTCGTATCGTTATATCATCCAGTTAAGATCGTTTAAAAAACGGAGATCCGAACACAAAAGTTAAAAAAAATAACGTTAATATTTACAAAATGACACCTAAACTAATTGAGACTTACACGTTCCATATATCTTTATTATAAATATAAAATTTATAATAACTTCAATTCATTTTTGCATAATAAATACACACACACATTTATATACTCTCTCTCTCTCTCTCAAGTATTTTCGGCAGCCCCACCGCCGACCACCCTGCCGCCGCCGCCGAAAAACTTTTCCGGCGGAGTTTTCTGGTGAAGTCCAAAATGTTTCCTCGTCGCCCGATCTATCCGCTCATCTTACTCACTCTCCGCCACTCGCCCTTTTTTCCTCCCCCACCTCAGCCGCACACCAACACCACCACCATCACTACACCAGTACCACCACCACCATATGGGTGGTTTGTTTTCGGTAGTAAAACCCCACCAAAGGGGTGTTTGTTTTCGGCGGTTAAACACACCCACAAGGGGTGTTGTTTTCGGTGACAGCCCACCACCACCAAGGGTGGTTTTGGTTTCGGTGGTAATGAACCACCACCATCGAGGGGTGTTCGATTTGGCTGTTGAAAGCAAGGGGTGTTCGATTGGCTGTTAAAAACTAGGGGTGTTCGTTCGGTTTACTGTTCACGCACCATAAGGGTGCGTATTGTTTGGTTACTGTTCACCAGGTAGGGTGCGTTTGGATCCGGGTTCGGCACCATGGGGTGCGTTTGATTTTTATTAAACCCACACAGGGCTGCGTTTGCTTGTAGTAATTAGCCTAGGGTGTGTTTTGTAGGTCCTTATAAACAGGATCTGAATGAGCCTTGAATGACTTATAGTCCTTTAGATAAATCCAAAGAAAACTATGAGAGACGATTACCGTGAATACAAATATTAACGCGGAATATCAATATCTATACCAAGATGAACACAAGAATGAAATACTAAACTTACTTACCAAAGTTACTATTACTATTACTATTTGATTGTGAAAACTCAATCAACACATATGATTACAATACTATACTACGTTCCTTTTATAAGCATAAGGAACCCTAAACGCGTTAAGAGATAATGCTTATCTCTTCCTAGATTAACGCTAATTGATAACTATTACTATTATTACAACCAGACTTAACATTCTGACCCAGCAGTATTAACTTTAATACTGACAGACTTAAGTTAATGCTGGCAGACTTAACTTGCTCTACCAGACTTAACTTTTATACTAACAGTACTAACTAAACTTGCTATTACTATTACTATTTGATTGTAAATTCTCAATCAACTCTTATGTTTACAATACTATTCTATGTTCCTTTTATAAGTTTAAGGAACCCTAAACGCGTTAAGAGATAATGCTTATCTCTTCCTAAATCAACGCTAATTTATAACTAATACTAATATTACAACCAGACTTAACTTTCTGACTAAACAGTATTAACTTTAATACTACCAGACTTAAGTTAATGCTGGCAGACTTAACTTGCTCTACCAGACTTAACTTTTATACTAACAGTACTAACTATTTCTATCAGTACTAACTATAACTAACAGACTTAACTTTAATACTAACAGTATTAAGTCTGTTTACAATATTTTCCTAACACAGACTCTTTCACAAAGTTAATTATGGGCTTTGACACAACATTATTATATGTTCCTTCATGTTCACAAACAGTCAGGTTATTTCCATCTAGTTCACTTCTTACATCATTTGTTACATCTACACTAGGTGTGAGCCTAGTATAGTCAGTGACAGCGTTATCAGCAAATTCAGGTAAACCTGTCCAAGATAAATATGGCATGGGAGATGAATAGACTTGTGTAGGAGGGGGTGGGACAGCTCTATATTCATCAAATCCTACACCCTTCTTGTCTTTACCTGATTTTTGACTTTCTAACATTTGATCTAAGTCTTTAGATGAGTTTACAAACTTTTCTAACTTAGAATCAATGCCATCTCTCTCTTTCTTGACTTCTTCAACCTCATTTGTAAGATTCTTAATTTTATAATCCTTAAGTTCTAAATCTCTTTCTAAGACTCTTATCTTTTCACATAATTTAGATTCATTTATTTTAAACTCAACCAACCTAGCTTCAACCTGTGATAAGCCCCTTTTATAATTACACAAATCTGATTCACTATCAAAAAGTTTTTCTCTAAGCTTACTAATTTTAGTAGTTAGGTTTTCTCTGTTCTTCCTACAAGATTTAGAACAAAAGGAATCATCATATACCTCATTATTTGAACTTAAAGAACTTCTTGAAGATGTATATGCCATTAATGCAAAGTTTGTAGGATGCTCTTCTTCTTATTCAAAGCTTCTCAACAAGCTCTGATACCACTTGTTGAGTCCCAAAATTCTAGATCTACTGCCTTAGGTTATAAGGTTATTGTTGGATATTAGAAAAATACTCGGTCACCCCGTGTATTTTACTGTTTCATATAGCTCGTAGTTTAATAGTTTATAGTACGTTTTTCGGTTTAAGTCGGGTTCAAATACCCGATATATTGTAAGTACTATATATATTCTCTTCCAACTTTGGAAGAAAAAAGTTTAGTAAGAAAATAATCATTTACAAGAAACACTTTCTCTCTCTAAACTATTCTCTCTCTAGTGTTTCTCTCTCTAAAAAC